>MNCI01015800.1:17200-35595 GCA_015680685.1 Gnetum montanum | reverse complement strand
ATCATACCCCCATGACTGAATGAAAACTTGTTCTCGAGTTCCTTACAAAATATTAGGAAGGTATGGGATTATTAACTGAATGACATTGATGGTGAAATAGGATGACATACTCAAAGTGCCCGGTGAACGGATCTAAAAGCATATTACAACATTGGTGTTCATGCCCATTGTGGTGAACATCGTACATAAATGACATCTAGACTCTTATTTGATAGCTTGAAGAGAGAGAGAAAAGAAAATGAGGTGCATTGTTGTTGACGCCGAGATTGCACCTTCCATTATTTATCCATAGCCACGTGACCAAACTTGTTCCTTTCGTAAATGCTCTAGCTCCAGTCGATCATGAGTGCTCCCTCCTAGCCCAGTCCATTTTTCATATGATCACCATCTGCACACACAACACAGTCACAAATTAGCAAGGATAGATAAGCCATCATGCAGTTGATACCTTGCCTCGATATGAAGCACACTGGCTGGGTTGTGGGTACGGTAGATACTAGGTTAGAGGTTTATTACTGGTGACTACCTGAGGTGTAGGGGTGAAATAAGTAGTAGAATGGAAAAATTTGTGATAGGGCCCTCACGACTAAGAGCAAACCTTTGGTAGCAATAAGATGGAAAAAATAGAAGAAACAAGAAAGATGGAAAAAATAACAATGGCGACACCAATAAAATGGATCTCATGGATGGGGATGAAATGAGAAATTGCTAATTGCAAGAAAGGTTTAAGGAAAAAAATTTAACAATTTCACCATAAAGGAATGTTAGTGGGTCCTCCCCAAAGCAGGCTTATGCCTTTTATGCCCTAACAAACCACAAACCAAAGAGTTTGTGGGCTCTAGGAATGACACATGGAACAAGGGTTAAAAGCTTACCCACAAGAATTTACCAAGGAAAAAAAATGCATCAACCAAAATATAGACTAATCATAAAATCAGCAATGAGGTGGAAAATGGGAAGAAAGATGGAGAGGAGAAGATGGAATGGAATCTTAAGAGCAAGGTTGTGTAGAGTCCCTTATGTATTTTATGGTTAAGGTGACTGAGTAAAACTCATTCCAAATCCGGACTCAAACCAGCTACATCTAGTGACCTCGCATCAATACACTTGACCAATCCATCCTCTTGAAGCAACCATAATGTTTCCCCAAAGAGTCACCACCATTCCAAGGAGAGCGAGATGGAGAAGCAGGAAGTGAGAAAGGGCCTTAGTTAGAGGGAACCTTCAGGCATGGGTAACATGTCTTTCCAGTGCCATAACTAGTGCTTGTAGCCCCATATTTCTTTATTATGTCTAAGGGGTGTGCTTTGAATTCCCATGTTTTTTTTGTTTGAGAACCAATCCTTTTGACCTCTAGGATTTAATGATTAGGTCATTTCATTCATATGGTCATTCCTACATCTCTTTGGCAACACTTGTATGAACCAAAAAATTGATGGACATCCCTAAGAATTGTTAGCCAAAAGTATCTTACCATGAGGATTTTCACAACCATCCTTCTCCCTACATAATGTCTCCTACAAGAACCTTCATGAGCATCCTAGAGGATCTATAGTTAGATAAGTCATCCATGAAGACTTCTATCCCACTATCAATTTTCTATTGAAAGATTCTAAGCACCAAGTGTTGAAAAGTAGAAGGAGTGTTACATAGGCCAAAGGGCATCTTTCTCTATGCAAAAGTCTCCTAGTGACTTGTTAACATTGTTTTGGCTTGATCCTTTGACATGATCTGGATATGGTTATAGCCACTATGATCATCCAGAAAGATGTAGTAGCAATGTCCTATAATGATGTCCAACACTTGGTTAACAAATGACAATGAAAAATGATCTTTGAAGGTTTCCATATTCAAAAGCTTGAAGCCTATGCAAATACATCACTTTGCTCCTTTCTTAGGTACAATCACAATTAGGATAACCCATTCATTGTCTACAACTGGATATATGAACCTAGCCTTAAGAAGTTATTCTACTTCTTCCTTGAAAACTTACTTAAGTTTTGGGTTTAACATTCTTTGTAGTTGTCTTTTTGACTTGGTGGAAGAGTTTGTATATATGCAGTGTTGGCATATTCATGGATCTATCCCTGTTAGTTCATGATATAACCAAGCAAAGGATGTTGGCCATTTGTTCGCCACCTTCAGCAGCTTCTTCTTCTGATCATAAGCAAGGTTGACATTAATGATTATTGAGTTACTACTATTAAAGAAAGCATATTTTAGAGTTGTCAATAAAGTTTTTAGTTCAAGGGGCTCCTACTTAAAGTGATTTGAGATTTCCAACTCTTCCCAATTCATTTCATTCTATGTATGGGAGAGTTTACTATGGAGCTACTCTATTTCATTTGTATTCTCAATGTAGGCACTTGTAAGGCTCTCCAATGATTCCATCATATTGTGGATTCAGCTTGATGTTCTGATATTAGACAATGAGTATCATCTTATTATGTGGATGATGCATATAGGAACTTTTGAATGACTATTAGTTTGGCATACTAGTTGCATGCTTAAATAGATATACCTTTGACTATCCATATTTATGCGATGCATGAAACTCTCTTCTTCTTAATTTTGTCAAATTCATTTTTCTTAGAGATTTCCAAAGAAAGGTCTTGAATCCCCATCTTGGCATCTATGGTACTTAGCCAAACCCTTCACATAATGATAGGGAAGTCCCCTCTTACAATTATTGACATGGATTACAAGGAAATATATAAGATAGGACCATCCACAAAGGGTAGTCACAATGTCCTCCAATAGCCCCAAAGAAATAGTGATGGACTAATCCACAAGTCCTAGTATGATATTACTCCTCTTGAGAGGAGGCAGGTTCCAGGTCTTGTACATTTCTTACGAGATTAAGTTCATCCCAGAACGTGAATTCAACAAAACCTTACATGAATCATTTACTGCATTCTATAAATAGATAAGAAGACTTGTAGGATTAGATTACTTCCTAGGAAGGTGGCCAATATTTATCCAATTGGTAACCATGTGGGTCAACATGACAGTGTGAACATTCGAGAACTTTTGTTTTGAAGGTAGCTTGAAAGTACTTTTAGAGGTCGATGAGGTAGGGTTAATAGCCACAGGTGTCTACAAGGGTTTTGTAGGACTATTTGTTTTAAAGAATACTTTCTTATGAGGTTTCTATTCAGAACCACTCACATGAATATCTAGCTATACGTTTGCTACCATTGTGGTGTTTCACTACTATTGGCTATGGTGGAGTAGGTGGTAAGGATGTTACGATTGATGATGTAGGATATGGAGGAGGAAAAGGAAAAAGAGACTCACTTCTTAGAGAAGGTGCTCTATAATATTTTTAAGGATAGTAGTTGGGAGAGAAGGAGATGTGGCTAGATAAGTCGTAAAGAGATATAGGTTGCTAGACATAATATCCATATTGGATTGGATACCTATAAGGATACTACTGTCATGCTGGTGACATCCCCCATGACTATAGATTTTACCAGTGTTGGTATTATTCCTAAGGTTGATGAGATTCTTGTCTATGATAATATGTTGTTTGGTGGAAATGATACTTGTAGTTTTCTTGTGGATAAGGCAATTGCCTAGGTGTTTAACTTTTTAAAAATTTGGGATTGAATGCATACACCCCAGATTCTTACAAATGTGATAGCTCTAGGCAACATCCCTTAGGATGTTCATACTAGTAGATATTACTCCCTTCATCATCCATTTTAGGATCTGCAACCTCTTTGAATATCATAGCTTTACTATTTTGATGATGTTAATCCCTTTCTCTATCCTTTTTTCTCCTTTTATCTTAATTACTACTCCCTTGCTTCACTCTTTCTTCTACACTTATAAGAGCTGTTTGGAACTTTTCATCTAAGGAGTTCCATATTTTATCAACCTTAGTTCATATTTTAGTGACAAATTTTTGTATCAGCAAGGTCTTCCTCTATACGATTTCATCAAGAGGTGCTTCTTCCTTTGAATCATAAAAACACACCTTCGTTTTGTGAATGGAGGGTTCCATGTTATTCTCCTTTGCACTCTCATGTTTTGTCCACTTCTCTTTTTTTGGANCATAGACCTTAAGGGTTTCCCTATTTTTATTCTAGAGTCCATCTACAATATGACAAAGTTGTTCTCTTTGAGAGTATCCATGGCCTATGCATTGGTGTAATAGAGAGTAGTACCTACCCAGGGTTGCATCAAAGGACTCATGATTTTCTTATTTTCATCCTTGGATTTGCCTTTGTAACTTAGAAATTTAGATTATGTTTATTATTTGTTGTTGAATAGTTCCAACATGGTACTCTATCGGCAAATAAATTCTAGTTCTAAGAATTGGTACTAGCTTTTTGCTTCTTTGATGAGTATCATTGGGAATAATTTAAGCTTCTACCATTCATTATCTATGTTTTGTAAAGTGCATGCATTATGAAAAGCTTTTATATGATTTTATGGATCTACATTATATCCCCTTTCAAACCTTGGAATATTATTCATATCTAGCCTTTTAATCCTATTATCTCTTTGATGTCTTGTGGATATTCTTATTACCTTTGAAATATTGAGCATGTTTCTAGTAGCTAGTAGAGGCTTATCATAGTCATTCCATTCATGGTGGCTCCTTTTATGGTCATGATGCCTATGATGAGTCCTATTATGCCTTCATTCCTAATGGTGCTCTTCTTCCCCTTATGGTTGTCTATGCCTTCAATCTTGATAATCTTTTTGGGATCTTTGTTCATCTCCATCCTGATCCTAACTAGTTATGCTTTTTTCTTGGCCACATTTCCTTTTATTAGAGTTTGAGAACAAAGAGGATGATGAGTTTGAAGAATATAAAATTTTTATTCCAGATTTAGTTAAATCCTCTGCTCTGTTAGACTCCTTACCTATTCTTGGTCTGCAATTGTGACATTTATTACTACTTCTATGGGTGTCTCATTTATGACATTTGAATAAGTTGTGTCTACCCTTCAGGATCTAGAAGAAAGAGTAAATGAGTCTTCTGCATCTGAATATATTCATGTAGTAGAAGAAAGAGGGAGAAGTCGGAGACATTTTCCAAGTAGGTGAAGAAGCAGAAACAGAGGTGTATCACATGGCAAAACTCAAACTCAAGAGTGTTGGTTTTGTAAAATGAAAGGTCATTTGAAGAAGGATTGCTTTACATGGAAAGCACAGAAAGATAAAGGAAAGGAGAAGAAGTCGGAAGAAGGAACATCAGAGGTAAATACAACTGATGAAAACGTTAGTTTCTTGGTTCAAGAACTATGTACAATGGTGGTAGATGGACGTAGCAGTGACATCTGGTTGATTGAATTAGGTGCCTCCTTTTACATGTGTCTAGATAAATCTTATTTTACATCTTATCATGAAGTTAAATATTGTTTTGTATATGCTACTAATGGAAAAGCTTTAAAAGTTCTTAGAATTGGAAGTATAAGTTTGCAACAAGAAAGGATGCCAAAGGTGACACTACATAACGTTAGACATGTTCCTGAAGTCACAAAGAAGCTTATTTCAGTTCCATAGCTAGATGATTCAGGTCTGAATTTCAGTAGTGGAGGTGGACATTGGAGGATTTCCAAGGGAATCATGACCATTTTGAAAGTAAAGAAGGAGGGCATCTTATATATGTTGATGACATATTCATGCAACTCTGTTGTAGTAGTTTCTGATGCAGAAAGTTTTGAAGTGTGGCATAGACATCTTGGACACATTGGCTAGTCAGAATTAAAGGTACTTCAAAATTAATCTCTCATTCTTGTATTTTCTTATGCCCAAACTAATTGCAAAGACTATTTAGTTGGAAAATCTAGGAGAGTAAACTTCCATAGGGATCTGGACAGCAGAAAGAAAAATGAGTTAGAATTGGTTTATTCTGATGTTTGTGGTCCTATGACTCCCATTTCTCTTGGTGGATCTATTTATTTTGTAACTTTCATAGATGATTGTACAAGAAAGGTTTGGGTTTATATGCTGAAATTAAAAAATGAAGTGTTTTTAATTTTCCAAACATTTGTTGCAAGAGTAGAAAATGAAACATGTTTGAAAATAAAATGTTTGCAAACTAATAATGGTGGGGAGTACACTTCCAAAGTATTTGTTGATTTTTATAATAGCAAAGGAATTAGGCACATTCATATCCCTCCTAGTACACCACAGGAAAATGGAGTTGCTAAAAGATGCAAGAGAACATTATTGATTGGTGTCAGAATAATGGTTTTAGGTGTTGGCCTACCTAAGATGTTTTGGAAAGAGGCAGTTAAGACTGCAGCATATTTGGTGAATAGGTTTTCACATTCTTCAATTGATAATGCTATTCTAGAAGCTTTTTGGAGAGGTAAAGACATTTCATGCAGTCATTTAATAATTTTTGGATGCTAGGCATTTACACATATTCTAAAGGAGAACAAAACTAAGCTGTAGGATAGGACTAAACATTGGATATTTTTTGGATATGGAGAAGATGATTTAGGATTCAGACTTTGGAATCCTGAATTGAAACATGTAGTGAGATCAAGGGATGTTAAATTTAGAGAAAACACGATGTTTAGTGAGCTGCAAATGAAAGACAAGGACAGCAATGGCTCAGACATCATGAGAACTCCTTTTAGGGTGACTAAAGAAGTTGAAAATGATGAAATTTATGGATTTTTCAAATCTAGAAACATGGGATAGCATGCTGAAATTACATGGCAACAAGCTGAAAGCTCAGGACAACAAGGAGAAAATGGAGGACAATAAGGAAATGAGGAAGAAGATGATGAACAAAAAGCTGTAGATGTATCTCATTGGGTTAGAAGGTTAACAAGGGCTACCAGACCTCTTGATAGGTACTCTCCCTTACTGAATTTATGTACTTTATAGTGATAGTGGTGAACTGGAAACAATGGAGGAAGCCATGACGTGTACTAATGCTACAAAGTGGAAGGCAGCTATGAATGATGAATGGGAATCACTCCAGTAGAACAAAACGTGAAAGCTAGTTCAGTTGCCAAAAGGCAGAAAACCCTTGGAGTGTAGGTGGCTATACAGAATTAAAACAGAGGCCAATGGGGAAAATGTTTCAAGGCTAGGTTGGTGGTGAAAGGCTATGCATAGAAAATAGGCATAGACTTTCAAGAAATTTTTTCTCTGATGGTAAAACACTCTTCTATAGATTTAGTGTTATCTTTGGTGGCTTGCATGGACTTAGAATTGGAATAGCTTGACATAAAAATAGCATTTCTCCATGGAGGTTTGGACAAGAAAATATACATGAAATAGCCAGAAGGGTACGAAAAATAACAAGGTTAAGGTTTAGTTTGCAAACTAAAAAAGAGCTTATATGGTCTGAAATAAGCCCCTAGGTAGTCGTATAAAAGGTTTGATACCTTCATAAAGAAGTTGAATTATCAGAGAAACGATCTAGACCACTGTGTTTATTTTTTTGGAAATGTTTTAGGTAAGTTTACAGTGTTGTTGTATGTTGATGATATGTTGATTGTTGGAAATGACATGGCAAAAATAAAACATCTAAAACTAGAAATGGACAAAGAATTTGCTATGAAGGATTTGGGATAGGTAAAGAAAATTCTTGGAATGAATATTTACAAGGATAGAAAAAGTTGAGTCAAGAAGACTACATTGGCAAGGTTCTAAAATGTTTCAACATGGAGGATGCAAAACCTGTAAGTACACCTCTTTCAACATAATTTAATTTATCAAAGGAGGACTGTCCAAAGTCAGAAGAGGACTTTGAAAAGGCAAAAAACGTCCCATATACTTCTGCTATTGGGTCATTGATGTATGCCATGGTTTGTACACGTCTTGATATTGCTTATGCCGTTGGAGTAGTTAGTAGATTTATGACCAACTATGGGTGGAATCATTGGCTGATTGTTAAATGGATTCTAAAATATTTAAAGGGCACAAAAACATATTACTTGTGTTTTGGAGATGCTAATCTACACATTGAAGGTTTTGTAGATGCAAAATTTGCTATTGATCATGATACAAGATGTTCCACTATAGGGTACACATTTATTTTTGGTGGTGTAGTAGTAAGTTGGTTGTCATGTCTACAACCACTGGTAACTTTATCTACAATTGAATCAGAATATGTAGCTCTCACAGAAGCATGCAAGGAGATGTTATGGGTGAAGAGATTCTTGCAATCTCTTGGATTTAAACAATAAAGGTATGCTGTGTTTTGTGACAATTTGAATGCAATTCATCTTGCAAAGAATTTTTCCTTTCATGCCAGAATGAAACATATAGATATTTGGTTCCACTTCATAAGAGAAATCATAGAGGATGGCTTGATGCATGTTCAGAAGGTCCATACAAAGCTTAATGTTGTTGATGCTTTAACAAAACTAGTGATAGTTGAAAAACACATTTTCTGTAGGAAGAAGCTTGGGATAGTTGACGCTAAATTAAAAGTGCACATCTCTTGAAGGTTGGTCAGATTTGTCTTCAAGGGGGAGTTTGTTGGAAAAATGAAGACAAATATATTAGTATTATTTGTTGTATCTCCTTTTATGTTGTTAAAAGGATGTTGCATTTTAAATAATGATATAAAAAAATAAAGGGGTCAGTTTGTAAAGTGATGTTTATGTGGGGATGTGTTTTATCCCACGTGTTAGGATTGGGATTTGGTCCTAATGTTTCCTTATAAATAAAAGGCTTTGGGTAGCCTTTAAGTGTGTGTTTTTTATGTGGAAGCATTGTATTGAGGTCTTACCTTAGAGCTAAGGATTTGAGATTTGAGATTTGTTTGAGTAATAGATTGGATGCTTGGGAAAGCTATAAGGATGACTTGTGTTCTTAAGGTTTGAGCAGAATAAAAGGCAGATCAGCATTGTTGTGGAGGTAGGGTAAAAAGGGCCAGAACCACATAAATTTGTGTTCTTATGTTATTTTCTTTCGTTGTTTTCATTCTACTTTTACAACAAACATTTGCTGGGGTTTTCAGTGATTTACAACATCTATTTGATCTACTATAGCATGATATTTTCTGTCTTTAACGTGTTATTCAAGTCTACAATGTTCTAATAATTTCTCTAGATTTTCTCTAGTGTATTTTTAGACTTGATCTATTGATTTTTTTTATGAAACTATCACTTCTAATTATAACACTTGAAGAATATGCGATCAAAGGAAAAGAAGATAAGGTATGCAAACTAAATAAAGCAGTGTATGGATTAAAGTAGGCTCCAATGGCATGGTTTTATAGAATTAATGATTATTTGCCAAAAATAAAATCTCCATCTTGTATGTTTGAGTTCACTTTGTATTACAAACATGATAATATAGATTTCATCATAATCTCATTATATGTGGATAATCTTATCTTCCCATCCATAAACAATAAATTGATAGAAGAATTCAAGCTTGATATAAATAGTGAATTTGAGATGAAAGACTTAGAAGAATTGAAATACTTTCTTAGAATTTAAGTTGAGCAAGAAAAGGAAGGAATCAAATTTCATTAAACCAAATATGCTTCATTCATGTTGGAAAATATAAAATCAACAAAGAAAAAATTACAATGTCTCCACTTCCTCATAATTTGAAGCTTCAATGTAGAAGCTTCAATATCACACCTCTTATTGATGCAACTCAATATAGAAGTATGATTGGAGTGATCAAATTTCTATGCTGTAGAGACCAGATCTTGAGTTTGTTGTATCCTACCTATCATGAATCATATAAGAATGAAGGCAAAGCCACCTCAATGCTTTCACACATGTTGGAAGATACATTATAAAGGCACAATAGATCATGGACTCATCTATACCAAAGGGAATGAAAAAGTTCATACTTATTTAGACGGTGACTAGGGAAGAGATCATAACGATAGAAAATCTACATTAGGAGTCATAATATTCCATGGAGATATTGCAATATATTGAAAATAAAAATAATAATAAAAAAAAAAACTTCAATTTGTCTCTCAACTTGTGAAGTTGAATTCATGGCTATGGTTGAGCGCATACAACATGTACTTTGGCTCAAGAAACTCATGACGCACTTAGGATTCCAAGTTGGTTTTTCAATCAAACTATTTTGTGATAACACAACAACCATTTGGATATCAAATAAACATGTGCTACATAGGAAATCAAAGCACATAGACATCAAAGAAGCTAGTAAAAGAGTTAACCATCAAACTTGATTATGTGCAAACCAATAACCAACTAATAGATTTATTGAATAAATTTGTTTTAAATTATAGAAATGAGTACATTTGTCATGGTATAAGCATAAAGAAGATTTAAGAATCAAGACAAGAAGATACGAAAAATTATACATTTCACACTAAAAGGAGGGATGGTTAGAGATAGTGTGTCATGCCCCATATGTTCAACAAGATAAACAAGAAAAAAAAAGTTAAAATTGCACTTTATCATCATATCAAGTGAAAAGACAACTTGATTTTTATTTTATTAAAAGATTAATGGGTGGATACAATTAAAGAATAAACCCAGTCTCTCATGTCTCTTGAATTTCTAGCCCAAATTTCCATAAAATAAGCATGTCCCATCATATTCTATTAGGGATCCATTATTTGACTATAAATATGTAGGCAAATCATGTTTGTAAGAGATACAATTGATACCATTGAGGCAATTTGATGCTACAACAATAAGATGGTTTATGTTACAAAATTTTCTACTCCAATAACTTTCATCATCCATCATCAATTCATCATATTCACTAATTCATTAATTCAAGAAGTTAAATAATCATCTTAAATCAATTCCAAATTTTGATTGTAGGAATATTGCTGAAAGAGTTTTATATCATGTATTTACATACTCCATAAGTCTCTCTATAGTAGAGATATTCATTATACAAATCACTAATTTTTATTTGGAATGTTGAAAAATTTTATTCAAAATACCTTTTTCAGGATATATTTGAATCATCAAATAAATTCTAATTAATCTGAAATTTTACAAGTTTATACATTGTATAATGAGATCAGCCCAAAACTCATCACGATGGCAAAGATATTGCGACTACAAATTTTTTTAAAAAATTCAATTTTTCTCAATTTACCCACCTGCATCATCTGATATATTAGGCTGTAAAAAATATACAAAATAAAATATTTTCTTCAACCTTCTTCCATCTAAAGGATCTGCCCTTCACACCCTTGAAGTAACTTGGAAAGAACTGGTGGTGCCAGAGTACTTTCAATTTTTGCAATATGTTGAGTGAAGTTCCGATGGAAAACAATGTGCCTAATTGCGAGAACACCGTCAAGACGTAGTGGTTTTCAGGGTATAAGAATTTACCGTGGTTACCTTTCTTCTAATGGAAGGAAGAAAGAAAAGGAACGATCCTCTTTATTAAAGAGAATGAATGACAATGATGGAATTTTACAACTTTTGGAAAAAGAAACTGTATTCATGATTTCATAGTTGTTCTGCTAGAATGATTGTGCCTTTAACTTTTCTGTGCTTTGGCAGAAGCAAAAGGAATAACTGGCCTTGCACATCTCGGTTTACTCAGATGCCGTCGGCAGAGAATGAGCATTAATATCCCAACGTCTCCTATGAGTTGCATGCTTTGAATTCGCAGCATGAGAAACAGAGTGCTTGCCAACTGCAATAGAATTGAAAAATGGGGACGCTTAGATTATGCAACAAATTCTGGAAATTTCCAAGCAGAAGCTTCACATTACCTGCAAATCAAAAAGAGCCTTTTCATTAATTTAAAAAAGAAAAAGATTTTTAGGAGCTAAGTAATAGATATATATGTTATAAATCTAAAGCCAAATTAGTTCTAAAGTTTCCAACAAACCAAACACAAGTCTCTATATATCTCAAGCTAAAGAGAATACTAAGATGCATTGCATCTTATGTGAGGAATCACATCCTTTTGTGTTATTCCCAAAGGTGACTTTGATAGCTGCTTAGACATTGTGATATTTGTGAATTGTCCCTCCTTAATCCTAATTGTGATATATGCTTACCATTGGTTATACTCATTATATTAGCTATCATTGGGACAACATCATTGATAATGATGTGTACCTTACAAGTGTTTCCTTTTGGATATTTTAAAATTTTTATTATTTTAACATTGGTATAGATATGTCAAACCAACCGATTTTTACAAAATACTTAGGTAATAATATTTGTAAAAAGATACTTCAACATAGGTTTAACAATTTGTCAAATCAACTACTTTTTACAAAATGCTTAAGTAGTAATATTTATTGTTATTATTTACAATAATCGTGAAGTACTACTTTTTTCAAGTTATTAAGCTGAGTGCCAAAACTCAACCACTCTAAAAGAGGTTCTTTGGTTATTGGCACAAAATTCTTTCATTCTTAGACCACATGATAAGACTTATCACGAACTTGCAAGTGTACCAATCTAGGCTAGGATAAGAATATTGAAAATACTTTTTAAAAAAGGCCATTAATGTAGGAATTTGTAAGGTAGGATTAGAATATTGAAGTTTGTTTCTAGGTGGTAATACCTAGATTTGAGCTTGGATATAGTAACTTGAAAAGAGGTTCAGGGTATTTTTTAATATCATCTTTTATTACTTGATAAAATTCTTAGAGTCTCTTAATACTAAAATTCTTTTGATATTATCTTTAATTTCTTGGAACTTGCTGAAATTTTAAATTTAAAGTAACAATCTACCATAATTTTAATCTCATTATTTTAAAATAAAAATAATTTTTTTAAAAAAATTAAATAATTGGTAGTTCGCTTGATCATTAGTTAAAGTAGTCGTAAGGTTTGAACTCGAATAAGACTGTGATTTCTTAAAGTTTAAAGTATGAATTTAAACTTTCGATTTTCCCCTTTCGGTTTCCCATCAGTTCCTCACACTCATATGCACCTCTATTTCTGTAGTGAGGGGATGGCATAACAACGCATCATTAATATAAAGTAAGATGTTCCCTGCACAGCACAGTTTGGGAGGAAAGAAAGCAAAAGATCCGCGTGCATGCTTAAATCATGTTAAGCCATCATTTTATGCAGTGACCACTAATGAGTCCACTTGGGATCCGTTGCCCTTTACCAAAAGATTTGGGGCCACCGCAACTTTTGCTGTAATGGTATGATCCAATCCACCGCAAATGGTTGGAATTCATGGAATAACCCACTCACTTTAACTTTGAAAGATGGATCACTTGGAGAGCACATCTTGGTCACAAAGATACCGTATTGCCTTTTAAATATGTTGTGATTTCTTTTGTTGCCACAAGCTTGT
The DNA here is from genome assembly GCA_015680685.1 of Gnetum montanum. Taxonomy (NCBI): domain Eukaryota; kingdom Viridiplantae; phylum Streptophyta; class Gnetopsida; order Gnetales; family Gnetaceae; genus Gnetum; species Gnetum montanum. The sequence goes on along the minus strand of MNCI01015800.1, from coordinate 22,380 downwards.
ATGCCTCAGCTTGCAATCACGAAAGCATAGTAACAGGTCTCTGGAATTCATTTGTTTTGTTTGCAGGATCTGAATTCTCAGTAAGTCATTTAAAATGAGTAAACGTGGAGGGGCAAGAAGATTTTGGAGGTTTCAATATCATAGTGATGAAGATTTATGATTTTCTCCTTTCGGAAAGTATGGTTGGTGTGTTAAATCGTCCAACACAAAAACGATGCTTTCCAAAGGAGAAAATGATACAACCTCACTTGTCGACATGATCTTCATACTTCATAGATGTTCCAACCCATCATCGGTAGGTATTGGTAGATGCTTTATTACAAAATTCGCTTAACCCTGATCCCGGTAAGAAGGGAGAATGTCATGACGGAGAATGTCTGGAAATCTTGGAATTGATATGTTGGAAAAAGCTGCAGAGTTTGTAGTGGAAGGATCCGTAATCTATAATTGTATACAATTGAAGCCAATGCTTTGCATTTGACAAGGTATGGATGTTCTCGTTGTTTATGCTTTGAGCCTTTTATTACGATGAATGATGAATTTGATGTGCGTCAGCTTTCCGTTTCCGTGGTCATAGCATTTCATTCTGAACAATATTTTAGAGATCGTTATCAAAATACCAGTTTGCTTTATCACTAAATAAAAAGTGGAATGACTGGAGAGGTTGTTCGTTTATTTTGTTAGAGTTATTTGGAAGTCTGCTCCTCCCAAGAATCTTTCAAGTATTTATTAAGAAAAATGAGAGCCACACAAAAGGTATTGTGTTTATTTTCTGGTTCTCTTTCATCTTCCATGGTGTATATGATCGGTGAATGATCGGTGAGTGGTCTGTTCCGCGTTTATTGAGTTTTATTTTTATGCTGTTAAAAAGTCTTTTAAAAGGATTTTCAATATTAAATCTCAGTTTGTTAAAATCATATATCTCATCTATGAGCTATGCTATTTTGTTATATAAATGAAAATTTCTTTATTTATGTTAGGATGGTCACATTGGTTAGTTTTAAAAACTTTTTGGGTAGTCCTTTAACCTCTAATGGTTTAAAAGATTATTAAAGATGTAATTAACTTCAAATATATTAAGATTTTTTTAAAATATTATATTGATTTTTAGATGTATGTGTCAGATGTGTTACTATTTTAAGAACAAGACATCTCTTGTTTATAACAGCCTTCATTCTAGTAGATTATTTTTGATATTTTGGCTGAAAATAACAACAAATAGATAAAAGATTATGTAACATAAATATAGAATGTGGTCATAATTAATTATGAATTATAACTCAATAATTTGGCTTCTATCTAAGCATGGAATTATGCCCACCATATAAGTGGATGCTTAGGTTATTTTAATCATCACCAATCAAATGGTGTATGAAGAAATTCAAGTTACACTCTCTTTCTCTTGGGTAAGACTGATTCAAGCTTATTGTAAGTCTTGAACTAAGAAGACCTTGATGCTAGGAGTTGAAGCAATTATTGTAATTTTTCCATTAAAATTATGTTATTTATTTTGAAGTTTTTATTTTATTTTCTATTAAGTTCTATAACTACCATTTTTTTATATTTCTCCTACTTTAATGATGTATTAAAAGTTAATATATGGTATTCCAGCTTGGATTTTTTTGGGACTTGTAATTCATTAAGGAGGAGTGTTTCAAGATAGTGAGTGGTGCCAAGTACATTGAAGCTAAAAATATAATTTAATGGTAATAACTCCAATCTTTGCAAGCTCACAATAGAAGATTTGATAGTTAAAAAAAAAATAGACTTTATGCATCATTGGATTTAAATGAGAGAGCATGAAAGTTGGAATCAATTATATTGTTTAATTTTGGGAATAATTTGTAAAGGTATTTATAATCCTATGCTCATAAATTTACAAGATGAAAAGATTATAAAGGGATTATGGGATGTTGTGGGCAAGATATATCAATATAGTTTTACTTAAATAAACTACATCTTTAAAGTGTAATTATTATTGCTAAAGATATCTAAATATGCTACTATTACATCTTATCTTACTGCTTTTAATACTATTGTAAGATAATTGTAATTCATTGGTAGCAAGATGGAAGAAGAATATCTATGTAATTTTTTGTTATAAATCCTTCCTAATTTATGGGATAATATTATTCAAAATATTACCAATACAAGTACATTTTTAAAATTTTATGAAGTTCTAAGAAGATTGATAATAAAAGAACTTTGAAGGAAGTGTTCTAAGCCTACACCTACTAAAGTAATGGTAATTAAAGGATTAGAAAAACAAAAATATGGTAAACCCTTTGGTAAGAATAATTCTAAATTAAAAAAAGTTACAAATGATATTCCCAAGAGAACACCAAAGTGTTGGAACTATGGGAAGCATGCCCACTTAAACAAGGATTACAAATTTCTAAACAAAAAGGAGAAAGATGCTAGATTTTGTTATTCTAAGAAATATGTTGATAAAGAAATACTAGACTTTGTTATGAATAGAGTTAACTTTAGTTGTAATTATTTGTATTTTGATTTAGATACTTCATATAGCTTTAGACCTAGAAAAGAATGTTTTAGTAAATACCATGAAGCTATGTCTACTTCAAATTTTCTTGGGAATAATGAAACCTATACAATCAAAGGCTGAGATAAAGTAATGTTGTTTTGTAATGGTAGAATAATTATAATTCCCAAGGTATATCTTGTTCATGAGCTCACAAAAAAATTACTATTTGTAGCTAATTTTGATCATTTTCACTTGTTTTTATTATTTGCAAACAAGAAATGGAGAAATTTTCAAGAAAATATTTCATACCTACAGGATATAAATAAGAAAGTGAAAGACTATATCAGTTGGATGGTGTTATAGTGGTTGAAAAAATTGAAGTCTTTCATGCTCAGAAAAAGAAATTCACCATGAATTTATGGCATAGGAGACTTAGGCATATTGAAGAAATGTCCATCCAAATTCTTCAAGAAAAGGGTATGATTAAACGTAATGCCCAAGATCATTCACCTCTTTGTGAACATTACCTGAATGAAAAATGTCATCATTTGAGCTTTCTTGCTAGTACTCAACAAGCTAGCAACAAATTAGATCATATTCATAGTAATGTGTTTGATCATATTTTGGTGGCTTCAATTACTAGCTTTGAATATTATGTATCATTCATAAATGATTACTCTAGGAAAGTATGAATTTACTTCCTGAAATTGAAATATGAAGTCTTTGATAAATTTAAGGAATATAAAGCTCTTATTTAGAACCAATTTAACAAAATAACTAAAGCCCTTAGATTAGATAATGATGAAGAATTTTGTTCAAATGAATTTGAAAAGTTTTACAAGACTCATAGTATTTTTATGTAGAAATGCATTCCATGCTTTCAATAAGATTAAGTTACAACATAAATGACTAGAATGCTTTTGGAACAAGCTTAATGTATATGCAATGATGTTGGTTTCAAAAATAAATTTTGCGCAAAAGGTATGATGATAGTGTTGAGGCCAACTTTACCCATGCTAGGCATAGGGCCTTGTTTGAACCAATTCAATTTATAACAATAAAATATAAAATTTTAAAATTAAAAAATAGAACACCATGAGGTTGCACATAGCCATCGTCCATGCGCTGGTGGGCTTCATTAGCCTGTTAAAAAATAGATTTTAAAAGAGAATAAATTAATATGGAACAAATCATGAGCAACAGGACATCACCCAACACTAAAAATAAAAATAAAATAAAATATAAAACTTAAGGTTTTTGTGTGTGGTTTCTTTTATTTTAGGTGGCTCGCGGTTGACGGGGAAAAGGTGGCAGCAATTAGGGTTAGGTTTTGTCCATCCGTCCAGAGCCTCCGCTGCTATAAATGAGGGGCCCTGCTCATACCAATGCGGGATGGATTTTCTTCTCACGGGAGGCTCCTCTGGCAGGCAGATCGGGCCCTGTTACCTTCTTCTACGCCCTCTATTTTTCTGCGGCCACGGCCATAACCGCAACCGCGCCTTCCGCCGTCCGCGCCGCCACTGTTCTCACACTCGCCGCTGCTAGTTTCTTCACCGCCTCCACCCTGGCGCACGTGCGTTTCCTTCCTCCACGGCCATAGCTGCAGCCTGCGCCTGCATAGTTTGCTCCACACGTGTCCCTGTACTCCATAGATCGAGTCCTTTTCGCCTGCACCTGCGCCGACTCCGTGCAGGTCCTTCATCCGCAACAACAACAACAAAAGACAGCACGCGTTGCAGGTGACGGCGGCACGTTGCAGGTGACGGAGGTATGTTGCAGGTGACGGTGGTACATTCTAGTGACGGTGGCGTGCGTCCTTTCTGCAGCTCGCATTCACGGTCCAGCGATCCAGTCCTGTCCTAACCAGATCCCGTCCTCCTTCTGAAGTTGAGCGTCGTGCGCTGTTTTCAACATGAAAGCAAAGGAACTCATCCGCAGCCCTGTCCGCACGCGAAACTGCGATGTCTCTCTGTTCTTCCACCCGCTGCAGCCCATCCACCTTCCTACCTCCTTCCTCGCCTGGCCACTCCGTCCCTCCGCCTTCACCTTCGGTCGCAACCACGACAACGACGGCAAGCTTGCTCGGGTGGTTGACGGTCTGCAACGACACTCAGTCTTCTTCTCGTGGCTGGGCACAGGTTTTGTCCAGCTGCTGTGTGCAAAGCAACGTCAACACCGCGCACGTTGCAGGTTCTCTGGAGTTCGGCAACGAGCAGCCCTCATATCTCCCAAGTAGTTGTTACATGTGCCACAAAGGCAGCAACAACGGGACATGAAATTTGAATTTAACTGCACAAATTATTTTAAGTTCTAAATATTAAATTAAATTGAAGTATTTACATATTATATCAAATTTAAGCTTTTTTTTTGATATTTTGTTTTAAATATTGTTATTATTATTCTGTCACATAGCCCTTTCCAGCTAAGACTATTCCCGGGTTTCCGTACCAATACAGGAGGCGCCCTAGGCAATAGTCTCCTAAAACGAGTTTTCATAGGTGTTGGCGGCGTGTCCAAAATTTACGCATCAACACCTTTTTGGCGCTAGAAGGAGGGTAGTTTCTCAACCTTTTCTTTATTTTCCTTTTATGTTTCTTTTTTCAAAAAAATTATCATATTTCTTATTATTGTCTATTTTCAATTTTACTGCTCTATTTTAATTTCAAATTTTCAAAATTTCCAAATTTATATTCTA
>MNCI01015796.1:984154-1013526 GCA_015680685.1 Gnetum montanum | reverse complement strand
GAGTAGACACTTGGAATGGAGCAGCGCTGAAGCAGCATGCAAGTAATGGAGTTGATAACGCGCTTACAGATGGACAACGAAAGGCACAATCTAGTCGTTGGCAGCAACAAGAATCTTCTTCTTTCTTCTCTTCTATTCTCTCTCCTCTTTTCTCTCAGCTGCCAACTGTGGCCTGATGTCATTGTAATAAGGTGTTCACCCATGTTGTCATGAACACCAGTTTTTGTCAAGTCTTGTAATAAAGACCGTTCACATGTCATCCCATTAGTTCCATTTTCCCTAATAATCCCATACCTACCTGATATCATTGTAAGGAACTCGAGGACGAGTTTTCATTCAGTCATGGGGGTATGATGAGACGCGATTTACACTAGGCCGCGATATCGCGTCTTCTCCTGCGATATCGCGTACGCGATATCGCGTCCCGCCGCCATTTCTATAAATAAGAGGCGGCACTCCCTTCATTTCCCAATCCTGGCTAGTGTAGCGAAGCTCTGGCAGATTGATCACTCCAGAGTTAGAATTTTTCCCCATGTGCCCGCAGTAGGAGTCCTAGAGTGAACGGCTCTTTATTCGAGCAGCTTGTAACCTGAACCCAAGTTGTGTACGGCAATAAAGACGAACTTGTTTGGATAAACCTTGCAGCACGTGGTTTCATTTATTGCTTTCTTTCCTGCTTTCCTAGTGCGTTCAAGTACGACTTGATTACGAGCGTCTACGGACGTGTACGGCTAGTCAAGGAATCGGCTGCTTGACGCAATGCATGAGTACGACTCAATTACGAGCATTGGATGCTTGGTAACCCAGTAGCGTATTCCAGGATTCTGCGCTTGGTAACTCCCGGGTCTAATGTGTACGGCTAGTTGAGGAATCGGCTGCTCATTGCTAGGCTAGATCGTGTGATAAGTACGACTTAGTTACGAGCACCCACGGGTGTGTACGGCTGGCTAAGGAATCGGCTGCTTATCACACGTAGGCTAAATAGGTGCCTCAGTACGACCACTTCGAGCACTTGCGTTACGTGTGGCGATCCCAGTAACGATTAGCGTTTGGTAAGCTGCAGTTGCATAGTTCAGGGTGTGTCCGGCAAGTGGGAACGGATGCTGACGCTAGTTAATTTAGACTTAGATCTTAGTTAGAGTTAGTTTAGTTTTCTCAACCCTTTCTCCTGGTAGCATAGAAGATAAGCCGAAAATACCAAAAAAATCACATACCTCAGACTTGCTTAACCATACACCGTGACACATACAAGCAAGCCTGGGAAGACAACGAACGATTAACCCCAAGTGTTTCTTGTGGCGTTAAGGCATTTAGTCTGCAAAGTTCGACCGGATCGCGCGTGTACGCTCGTATTCGTATGGTGGAGTGTAGGGGTACCTCGCCACTCATCATGTAGTTAAGTTGTGCACTGGCGATACTCCTACTTGCACAATGAATGTGGTAAGGACGTTTTTGGTCATCTAACTATGGAAGTATGGCTCCTAAAGCATAATTGGATGTGTCAGTCATTATATGGAACAGTTTGGACCAGTCAGGAGCTTGTAGAATGGGAGTTTCTACAAGTTTTTATTTCAGAGCCTGGAATGCTCGTTCACATTCCCTGGTCCATTCAAATGGTGCGTCCTTCTTTGTTAGCTCTACCAATGATTTGAAAATCTTAGAGAAGTTCTCAATGAATCTCCTATAATAGCTAGTATGTCCAAGGAATGAACGAATGTCTTTGACAGGTTTTGGTTGATGGGTGATTCCTTGGATTACCCTAACTTTATCTAGGTCCACCTCTATTCCTGAATGTGAAACCTTATGCCCCAGTACTACACCTTCTTGGACCGTTAAATGGCTTTTTTGCCAATTAAGCCTTAAGTTGGTTTCTATGCATATTTTCAACACTTACTCTAATCAGTCCAAGGCTTGGTCAAAACTTGTTCCATAAGTGGAGAAGTCATCCATAAAGACTTCCACTTCATTTCCTATCTACTGTTGGAATATGCTTAGGACTAAACGTTAAAACATGGAAGGGGATTGTACAAGCCAAACAACATTTGTTTATATGCAAACATACCCTAAGGACTGGTGAACATTGTCTTGGCTTGATCTTCTAGGGCTATCCGTATTTGGTTGTATCTGATATAGCCATCCAAAAAACTAAAATAGTGATGCCCTGCTATGGTGTCTAAGACTTGGTCAACGAATGGCAATGGAAAGTGATCCTTAAATGTTTCCATATTCAGTAGCCTAAAATCTATTCACACCCTCCATTTACCTCCCTTTTTAGGCATGATCACCAAAGGGCTAACCCATTCACTATCAGCAATGGGATATATGAACCTAGCCTTAAGAAGCTATTCTATTTCTTCCTTTACTATTTGCTTCAATTTTTGGTTCAATCACCTCTACGGTTATTTCTGAGGTTTCATGGAGGGGTTAGTGTAAATCCTATGCTAGCATATCCTAAGATCTATTCCAGTTAATTTGGGGTATGACCAGGCAAAGGCTTTTGACCACTTGTTTATCACTTTCAGCAGTCTTTCTTTTTGTTTGGGAACAAGTCTTACGTTGATGATCACTGATTTTACATTTTCGAGGATCATATATTCCAGAATGGTGGGCAATGGTTTCAAATCTATGGGCTCTTATTTAAATTTTTTAGGAATTTCCAACTTCCCCCAATTGATGTGTTCAAGGTTAAGGCTTGGAAGTTGGAAATGGACTTGCTCTAGTGTATTTATGCTTTCAATATAAGCACTAGTTATTCCCTCAGTTAGTTTCATGCACATTAGTGAGTTTCTCTCTTGATTAGCCATCAGCCATTAGGTGTCTTCTTGTCATGTGGCTGCTACATACAGTCACTTTTGTATATTAATGTCTTGTGCACACCGATTGCATGCAGGCAATGCTAAACTTTGCATAACATATGATCTTTGCATGTAATTACACCCTATGTCACTGTATGCGATGCATGGAACTTTCTTCTTCTCAATCTTTCCTTAAGTGTTCTTCTTGGATATATCTAGGGAAAGATTGCAGATCCCTAGGCATGCATCTATAGTACTTAGCCATGCTCTTCCCATTATTATTGGGAAATCCCCTTTACCGTTGTTCACTTGTATCACTAGGAAATCAACTGGATATGACCATCCACACACAATGATAACAATGTCCTCCACCAGTCCCAAAGGGACAATGATAGACTGGTCAGCCAACTCAAGGAGAATATTACTCTTCCTTAATGGAGGTAGGTTCCAGGCTTTGTACATATCTTGTGAGATTAAGTTGACTCCGGAACCTGAGTCCAGAAGAGATTTACATGGTTCATTCCCAGTGACTTGGAGATAAATTAGGGGGCTTCTAGGATCAAAGAATTTCTTGGGAAGGTGGCCTACCTTAATCTAGTCAGTAATGGCATGTGTTAACATAACCGTATGTGTTGAACTCGGTGTTTGGTTTGAAGGGAACCATGAAGCCTTATTTGATAGGGAGATGTTTAAATGTTCAACCACTTGTGGTTATGAGGGCTTGGTTGGACTATTGATTTTGAAGAAAGGTCTTCTCTTCATAATTTTGTCAGAACCAACTACGGGTTGAGGATTCACAGCCCTCGTGACATTGCGTTGTTGCGGTTGAATAGGGAGCTCCCCTTGCATTGCTGGAGCAGGCGGTAATGGAGCTATTGGTGTGAGAGTTGCGGATGGATTTGGAGGATGGTATGTCTGTGGGTTATCTCCCATAGGAGAAGGAGTCCTATAATACTCTCGAGCTTGGTAGATGTTTTGATGTCACATGGAGAGATTGGCTACTGCACATAATAGCCATATGGATCTGGTTGCCAGTAGGGGTACTGTTGCCTTGTTGGTGGCATCCTCCATGACTATGGGTATTTCCACTGTTGGTGTTACTCAACAGGTTGTGGTGGAGTGCCACTTGGATAATACATTAAAGGTTGGTGGAATTGCCTTGGGTTATCTTGAGGATAAGGTAACTATTGGGGTGTTTGCTATTTCTTAAGTCGTGGGTTGAGTGCATACACCCCAGACTCTTGTAGATGTGAGATCATTAGACAACATCCCTTATGATGGTCGTATTGGCATATCTCACATCCATCGTCATTGTCCGTATCTGAATCCACAACCTCTTTGGTGATGGCCATTTTACACTTACCTTTGTTATGTGCATTGACCACTTCTCTCTTTTTCTTTTTATCATAGTCACTATCTTGCTCCCTAGACTCCTCTATGATTTTAAGAATAGTTTCAAACCTACTCTCCAGGGAGTCCCACATTTGGTCTACCTTTGCCGATACCCCTGTTGTTAATTTTTGGAGCTACAAGGTTTTCCTATTCACCATCTCTTCGAGTGGTGACTCTTCCTCCTCCTCACAGAATCTCACTTCCCTTTTTCAAAGGGAAGGATCTCGATTGTACTCTTCCACACTTTCTCTCTTATGTAGCTCCCCTTCTTCCTTGGCTACTTTCTCTAGTAATCTATGAACCTGATGAGACCTAAGCTCTGATAATCTCCCTTGGGCATACGTTCCAAGGGTTCTCCTTGTTTCATGCCTAAGTCCATCTACGAGATGGCGTAGTTGATCCCACTGTGAATAACCATGGCCTGGGAAACGATGTAAAAGCGCATAATAACAATCCATGGCAGCATCCAAGGATTCATGATTACCTTTCTTCCATCCTTGGATTTGCTTTCGCAGGTTAGACACTCAAGAGCACATTTGATACTTTTCATTAAACAGTTCTAACATCGTACTCCACCTCCGAATGGATTCCAGTTCTAAGGACCGGTACCAGCTTTCTGCTTCTTTCACTAGTGTCCTTGGGAACAACTTCAATTTTTACCACTCATTTTCTATGTTCTGCAAGGCACATGCATCATGGAATTCTTGTAGGTGATTTTTAGGATCAGCATTGTATCCCCCCTCAAACCATGGGATGTTATTCATGTCTAACCTCTTGATCCTACTATCTTTTGGTGCCTTGTGGGAACTCTTATGGCCTCCATTATGTCTAACATGCTTCTAGTTGCAAGTAGGGGTTCTTCATGGTCATTTCCTTCATAGAATCTATGATGTCTACGTGGTTCCCTACTCTCCCTTCTTCCATGCCTTGATTCCTTAGAGTGCCCTCATCCTCGCTCTCAACTGTCTCGTCGATGTTTTTCACTTTGTTTACCTTTATCCTCATAGTTGGGTTCATTATGACTATAGTTGGATACTAAAGGAGAGGGTGAATGTGATGATGAAGGTGAAGAAGAAGGAGAACCATCACCATGATGGTGTTTTCTACCTTCTCTTCTATGGTCCCTACCACGATCGTGATCACGATCAGAACGTCTGCCCTTATCATGTGTTTGTGTTCCCTCATTGAACACGTCATGTTCATGGGCATTAGAAATAGGGTTGTGAAATGTGGAGTGTAGGTTCTGATACACCACCTCATGACCATCATTAGGAGGGGGAACATCATTTGGTGGGGATCCTACTGAAGCAGGTTCACCACCCTCAATTTTGCTCAAGACATGCAGAGCGTTATGGGGCCATTTACCCTTCAAGGATGTATGATATATCTCCTTTTGCAAGTCCCTTTGACATTGCACTTCTGTGGGATGGTAGTCCCTTGTGTCATGATCGCATGCAACATATTCTGCATACAAAAATGACATGCCTATTTATGAGAGAGCACGAAGGAGCATTTTGGGGACTGATTGGTCTGGAGGCAATACTATGTTACCTTCCAAATCTCTCCAATGTAGTTGTTCATCTTGATGGAGAATAAAGGTAAAGTTAGTTACATACTCATTGTGATGAGTATATACCACCCAAAATTGTTGAGGAACTGGCGGATCTTGGTTATGTGTGTTCTGTCGCCGACTGTCTCTTGTGTTGGTCCTAGGTAGTGAAGTGCTCTTATGTGAAGAAGAAGACATCTTTGTTTTGTTCAGTGTGTGATTTACCGTTATCTTATCTTTTCTTGATTAACCCTAAGGGTTTGTTCTAGCCTCCCAATGATATGAATGATTTCCTATGTTCTACATAGTGCACAAACAACTAAGTCCCCAGCAATGGTGCCAATGATGAGTGGCGAGGTACCCCTACACTCAACCATACAAATACGAGCATTTTACACACGATCCGATCAAAATCCAAGGACTAAGTGCTTATGTGCCCTAATGGAACACTTAAGGTTAATCAATCACTGTCTTCCCAAACTTACTTATATTGTCAGGTTGTATGGTTAAGTAAGCTTAAGGTATGTGATTTTTATAGCTTTTATCTTTTTAATTTCTTTACACTAATAGGGAAAGATGAAGGAAACTAAGTGACTAAATTATATTAACTATTCACTAACTAGGTTCTAATTGTTCCTAACACTAGTATCTATTCCCACTTTCCGCACACATCCTGAACCAGTGTAATGCTGTTGGGATTACCAAACACTGATCGTTACTAGGTTACCAAGCGCTACACACATGCTCGAAGAGGTCATACTGAGTGTACTTAACTAGGAGAGTTAAGGGTTGAGAGAGAGATTAATTAACTAAGAAATCATTTAAACATCCAACAATAATTAATTACTATTTAGCTTAGTCCATATGTTGCAAGGTTTATCGTAAAGTTTGTCTTTATTGTCGTACACAAATGTGTGCTCAGGTACAATTTGCTCGAATAAAGATCCATTCACTTTTTAAGACTCCTACTGCTGGCACATGGAAATTATTCTAACTCTGGAATGGTAAAAATACTATAGTTTGGCTAAGGGTCTAAGTCTAACTGCCTAAAACAAGGGAAGCCACCTCTTATTTATAGATAATAAGATGGGACACGATATTGCGTACGCGATATCATGGCTCATCAATGCCTAAGTCTTCTGCAAGGCATAACTTTATCATCACTATAGCCAAGTACTTCATGAAGTGGATTGAAGCTATTTATCTTAGAAAGACAACATTTCAACAAGTCTATAGATTCATACTAGATAACATAGTACTCCATTTTAGTGTACGTATGACCATGGTCATGGATAATGGACTATAATTTAGTAGCCAAGAAATGAAAAACTTTTCTCATGAACTAGGCATTGAGCATTCCTTCTTGGTACCATATTATCCTTAAGCCAATGGGCAAGTTAGCAATAAGGCCATCATAAACATCCTCAAGAAGATGTTAAATAATAGCAAATGTAAGTTGAATGAGTGGCTTGTCCATGCACTTTGGTCCTATCAAACCACATTCCAAACTACAACTAGTATAACCCCATATAGCTTTTTTGATGATTTTGAAGTTATTTTTCCTCTTGAATTGCAAGTTTCATTGCTCTAAGTAGCCATATTAGATAAGGAGTTATGTACCATGGATCTAGACTTGCTGGAAGAGTAGTTGGTGTGAACACTTACACATGGTAAGTGGTACCTGGAGAGGAAAAAATGACAACATCACTATGACCTGGTTCTCAAAGTTGTTCATGAGCATGTAGACAAATTCTCAGCCAATTGAGAAGGATTTTTCTTGGTCACTAAGGCCTATGATAATGGAGCCTTTAGGATAGTGAGCATGGATGAAAATGAGTTGGCCTATATAATCAATCATTCCTACCTAAATCCTTACTACATGTAGCCCATGAGAACCAATAGTTGGCATCAATGACCTTTGCAACCAATGACAAGTGAGCCTGCATGACCTCCTTTCATATTTTCACACAGCAAATGAACTATGGAACTTTGTAGCATGAGTAATCTATGTTAGCCTACTTTGTTGATAATTGTATATGACCTTATGCATTATATTGTAATAACATGATTTCTTTATTTGGTTCTCTTATTCTCTTGGAGTTGTGCTTGTAGGATGAAGCTTGGAGTCATTGCAAAGGTGCAACTCATTATAGCAGTAAATTACTACATGACCTTGATGTGTAAAATTTGGTGAATTTGTCCTACCATTGTCAACAGTGCTTATTCCACTTCACTCCCATTACCTCTCCTTGAGTCCAACCTCATAACCTAATTGTAACCTTCCTCACCCTAAGTAACAATGATGGCCTATGTTTATCCCTTGTGTATTATGGCCATATGACATCCCTTTGTCATGTTCTACCATCAAGTCCCCTAGATGTAACACACCTCATTCAATGGGAAAACCAAATCAAAACTAGTCTTGGTAATGAAACTCACTAAAGGTTTCACCCCACAAAAAAATGGGGGAAGAAAATTGCCAAGAAGTCAAAAATTTAGTGAAACCCAAATTGATGACTCCAAACATGCAAAGGTAGGATCCTAATTACCAAAGAAACAATGAAGTGAGATGTGGGTGCCTCAAATGCATTACCAAGTGACCAACACTTCAAGACACTGAGTGAAACGACTTATTGAATGATCAACATGTCAATGCCATATCGAAGCCATGATATCAACATTTGCAACTCATTGTTAACCTTATCAATATTTTCCTATAGCCAATGATAGCCCTTACCCTAGCTTTATTCCATCATCATAAGCATTCTTTGGTGTGATTTGGCACTACTGAATTAAGCGTGGAGAGGGAACATTGGTGATGGATTGATAGTGATGTTTTGCATTCTTTGTTGATGTCTCTTGAGTCAATACTCAAGACACCAACAAAGAGGGGCTAATAAAACACTATTAAGAAAACACATGTTGTAACCTTTTTAACATTGTAACTCTCACCCCATGAAACCCAAGGCTAAAATTTCATTTTAAAATGTGGACATTGTAATTCACGAGATGAAGTTTCACATACCTTAACTATTGGGGCTGAAAAATTCCCCACAAGTGATCATAGCTTTAATCCCTAAGTGAAAAAAGTCATATTATGTCTATGTTTTGGCTTGGGGGTGTTAAAAATACCTTTTGGACTACCAAAATTAGCATCTTCATGGGTTTTGTGTAGGGTATGACCTTTGTTATGTTAGAGTCACCTATGCTTAGCATTAGGGGGTTTAGCTTCACCTATGCTCAACCTTGGGGGGTTTGGATCCTGAAGCCTCAACATGGGTCCTACAGCTTAGAGTTACTCTTGTAGCCTAGCATTTCCTCAATAGCCCAACATTGCTAGAACAACCTAAACATTTCTCCTACATCCTAGTGTTGCTCTAGCAACCCTAGCATTGCCCATGCAACCTAGTGTTGCTCTTGTAGGCTCAATTTTTCTCTTGGAAGACTAGTATGGATGGAAGAAGCCAGTGTAGGTAAAATTCTCATTTATTCTTTTTAGTAACTAGAATGGTTTTGGTACCTTGGGGATATTAAAATTTACTATAAATACAAACCATGCTAGATTTGGATACTTTCTACACCTACATGTGACATTAATCTATCACTAATTAGGATAGAAATTTTCATCCAAAATTATTGCCATAAAACCTATATAAACTAAGCTTGAGAACCATGAAAAGGTTCCATGATTTTCCAATTCAAGAGCTTTGAAAAATCAGTGTAAACATAAGGCTTTTAAAGAATTATTAGCCTAGAACCTACAACCACATTTGACCACTTTTAGCATTGAAGATTATTTGAGATTTGTGGCAATGTTGAGCTATCTAGACATTAAGACTCCTAGCATAGCTCTTCCTAGAGGCCCAAACCCCTCACACATCTTACACCTTGTGCCACCAGCACTACAAATTTGGTGAAGGGACCAACAAGGTGTTACAATTTTGGGAGTTGTGGAGCACTTGGATCATGGAGCTAACTATGATGTCTAAGGCTACCAACTTCAACAAACTCCAAACCCCTATTGAAGTAAACCCCTTACATCCATAGCCATCATTTCTACACATTCTAAGATTTCTTTATTCATTATAATAAAGTTTATAATTCTATTTGTTGTGTAGATTAGTATAGTTTTGTATTATTTTGTGCATTATTATATAAAAGATTTTCATTATTTTTTATTTTCTTTATTCTTTTTTACACTCCCTAAGTCCCTAGATTATTAGCTAGACTTTCCAAGGTACCTTAGATCTTCTTTCTCGGAGGCCATTGGGATTTAGGGTTAAAGATATTCCACCTAGGATTTTTAGTTTTCTAGCAACCAAATTTTCTAGTTGCTATATGCTAGTTTTATGCTAATTATTAAAATTAGTCTACCTACTCTCATGTTATCTTATGCTACTTTTATTAATGCATTTTAATTTAATTTCATTTTCCCTATCTTTATTGTTCACGTTGGGGTTAGTTTCATGTTGTTTACGTGGTTTCTATGTCAAGATGATTGTAATACTTAGACAATTTATTTAAGTGATTGCAAGTCAATTTTCAAGTGAATTCTTATCATAGTGGAGATGGTTATTATTCACTACATTCAAGTGATTTCAGGGATTTATGGAAACTACTTTCTAGAGTAGCCCTATGCTAGATATGACATTGCATGATAAGGCCCATGTATAGTTTAGGCTTAGGGCCAAGTAGTTTCTATGGTGCATACTACAAACTTTTAATGTGATGCTATGGTTAAAATTAGCAATTGAATGTTTCTACTATAATCTTGGAGACAATACTAGCTGGATCTTCCAACTATATTTCAGAATACATTTGAGATGTCCCTAAGCCTTGTATGGAGTTGGAACATCATGGTACTACCTATTTGGTAGTGATTTTTTAGTTATCCTACATATGGGAGTAGGTAAAACACTCCCAATTCAATGATGATAACACTCTGATGTTGGATCATAGGCCTATTACTTTGTTCCAAAATCCTCCAAGAAACATCTACATGTTAGAAGGTTGATTTACACATAAGTCAATATACTTGCGCTTAATCTTATGATCATTTATTTGACTTGTTTCTATGTTTATGAATAGGTTTTCCATCAAGAGGGGAGGATTAAGGGTAAATGATCAAACTTTGATTCTAGCTTGTATGACCCTAAAAGAATTTTCTTAAGTAGATAATATCAGGGTGTAGGTACTTAGTTAACTCAATGAAAAGGCCATGAGATACAAGGTGCATTATTCGCTAGTGTATTAAAAGTGCATAGCTATTAAATACATTCATGAGTTTTGGGAACTCCCTAACTATGATGTAAGGATGCCAATCTAACAAAGAGCTCTGGCATCATTAGCTAAGTCAAGTAAGTTCATATTTTCTATAGTTCCTATATTTATTTTGTATGTATATCTTATTATATTTATTTCTAGCAATGTTTTCATTTTCCTAAGCTAACTAGAATTATCAAAATAGACTTTGTAAGAAAATCTACAATCATCATGGTTAGTTATGGCTAAACTAAAGAGAAGATATTCAAATGAGGTAAGGTGGATAAGGCTCAAGAATTTTTGAAAAACAAGACTTTAATGGATGTTTAGGAGAGGATATCAAACATAGGCCTATTTAAGTTGTTCATGTGACCTAGTCCTACTACTTCACTTGTAGAGATGTTAAATTTGATCGATTCTTTTAATGAGGATACTATAGAATTCTACATATAAGTCCATGATTTGTTAGTAGTCCTAATTGTTAATGCGCGCTTTTTCTATAACTTGTTCAAGATCCCTCAAGAAGAGGCCAAGATAATAGAGAAAGAAGAAAAATATTTAAGCCATAGAGGCATCTTGGATGCTTGGTTAAACTCTCCTCCTTGTATAACATTGTCCTTGGAGAAGTGTAAAATTGAGGATATCAATGAGTTATATCCTTTATTTCACTGAAGGATTTTTTCTATCCTATTGTCACAAACTAAAATCATGGGTCTACATCAAGCTTGAACAATATGAAAGGTGATAATGGATGGGACTAGATTTAATTGGATTGCAATTTTCTTTTCAGGGCTTCAAAGTAAAATTTAAAAGCCTTGTAAGAAGATTACCTTCATATATCATGTGAAATTTACATTATCCATTATATATCCAAGGAGGTTTTTAGAGTTTTTGATTATGAAGTTTAATGGTAAATTGATGGAACATGACTCTTTTCAACTTTCCTAGCCTTGGGTAAAACACTTTGTAGATTCCATTCTTGCCTAAGGCCTACTCATAAAGGACATGGGTGAGTCTCTATTTGTGATCACAAAAAATATCAATGATCATAATGTATATTCTCCAAATATCATAGGAATTGAGCCAATGGTGATAAGAGGCCAAGTAGAATAGGCCAAATGAGTATACATAGAGGTTAAGGGAGTAACAAAAGAAAGCATAAAACATCCTAGGGTTGAAGAGGAGATTCTTCCTTGTAGCAAACCTAAGCTCTAGATAAATTTAGCAACAGTGTAATGGATTTTGGAAGATACATATGTATTTTTGGCTTATGTTTTAATTATTTGTTGAATAAACTATTCATTAATTTCTATGATTTTCTATGTAGATCACAAAGAGGAAGTAGTAGCCAAAGTTGTAGTAGAGATAGAACATTAGCATAAAGAAGAGAAGCAAATGAACAAAGAGGGAAATGATGCATTAGCCTTGATATTTATAGATGATCTTATATTAGACACGAATCATATCATTGATATCCTCCTTGATCAACCTAATAAGCACATGGCCTAGTCTCATGATATCATGTGAGGGCTTTCTTAATATTTTTGGTTTTGTGTTATTTTTGCTAATAAGGCTACATTGATAGAAACTAGAGTCTTTTCAACTACTGAAGTAGCTATTTTTCAAAGTAAGCCTTGGGTAGAAGTACCTAACAAGGCAGGGTTCATGAAGAAAATAATGAGTGACATGATTGACAGGCTATAATAAATAGAAACAAAGGCTAATAAGAAACATTTTAATTTTGTTCTAATTTTTAGCTTTTTAGTTATTATTTTTGTTAACTTACATGCATCAATTACATCTATGGTATTTTCCAAGATTCAATGGAAGCTTATATGGCATATTGCATTTGATGATATGATAGTTTTGTCTCTTGAGCATGAAAACATATTTAGATGATTGTATGAAGGGGTTACAAAGTGTGCTCCATCATGTGCATAATCCTTCTGGAAAGCCAACTAGGTAAATGAGGCCATGTGAAAGCATATTACAACATTGGAGGCTTAAGTTCAGAAGTAGTTCAATAAGAATTAAAGCCTTAAAGATCGAAAAGAATTTGTGATGGCTTGAGTAGCTAACCAAGAGTCCTTGAGGACTAAGGAAGTTGAATGGGCTAGGTATTGGTTAGTTGTATAAGGGTCACTATAGATAATAGTGGCCTTGAGAAAGATCTAAAGTTGGAGGCTATGACATGTAAGTTGCAAGAGTGTAAAAACTATTGCGCCTACATGTGGCAATGGGATAAGAATTAAAAGGCCTACAAGAGGCTGTATAAGGTGGAGAGATATGATTACCAAAAAGTATACAAATTTAAGGCCATAAAGTGATGTACACTTGAAATATTTATGCAAGGCATAAGAGCTAAGGAAACTTTTCAACCTTTTAGGGAATCAATGAATCTAGTTAAGTCTCTAACTTCTCATATCATAAATGTATTTAAGGAAACTTCTACAACTACCTTAGCTAGTGGTGTTCTAG
This sequence comes from Gnetum montanum, assembly GCA_015680685.1. Taxonomy (NCBI): domain Eukaryota; kingdom Viridiplantae; phylum Streptophyta; class Gnetopsida; order Gnetales; family Gnetaceae; genus Gnetum; species Gnetum montanum. Next base: position 1,000,050 of record MNCI01015796.1, on the reverse strand, counting down.
AGTGGACTAATGTAGAGTGGGAGAAGCTCCTCAATGGAGTGAAGTAGGGTGGCATTGATTAGACTCATATTTTTGAGGATGAAATATTACATAAGCTTGAGGAAGGGCTTTTGCAATTTGCTCTAGAAGAATTTGTTCCTAATCCTACCCCTAAGGTTCATAATTTTGATTGCATTTTTCTATTTTGGTTTAATTTAGGTTGTATATATCATTACTAATATGGATGGTGATTATATGTTCATATGTTTAGTTTATAGGTTCCTAGTAATGATGGTGAATGGTGGCTCTAGAAGCATTCCTCTTCCTCCTATGACTTAACTACATCATTTTGCACACATTGTATAATGTTCTTTAATGTCATAGATATTGGCCAATACTATTTTTTTTTCTTTCATAAGTCTCCATGGCTTTAGAAATGATATATTTTTTCCAAATAGTTTCATTTTGGGTAACATCTAGATTCCTCAATTTATGTGCTGATTCATTTTTTTTTTTCATTTTTGTTTTGTTCAACTTTCTTCCTACAATTTTTTTTTATTTTTGTTTATGTATATTTTTATGTTTTGCATAAGAAAATGAATGCAAACTACAAATTAAATATAAATGTGAATCAAAACCAAATGTAATTTTAAATATGATAGCTACACTATAACAAGTAGAAGATGAATTGAAAGAAAATACACAAATAAAATAAAAGCTAAAAAGTAATATGAACAAGCGATTATTAATAAAAAAAATGGGAGAAGTATTAATTGCAAATCTATTTCTTGATCTTTGATAGATCAAGTATCTTCTATTGTATAATTCAATATTCATCATCCTCTTTACTCATGATGTTAAATAGAGGTTATTCCCAAGCTTCATCTACTAGTTCAAAATTAGTGATTGTAGTATCATTGATTCCACCCCTAATATCAGATTTATTGTTGGTGATAGGAATTTTTTCTTGAAAGTCCACCTCTAATCCTTATTTGATGTCTACATCATTAATTGTTAAGGGGAAGATGCTATCCTCATGGATCACTATTTCCCCACCTTCATAATATAGGTGAACTTCTTGGTGTATAAGGAATGAGACTACCTGAAACCCTACTAACCATGACCTTCCTAAGATCATGTTGAAGCTAGGTGTTTATTCAATAATCAAAAAGTTAGCAGATGTGGGAAATCACTTCTTGGTCATAAAATCTAGTGAAATTAAAGCATGTATTACTACCCATGATCCATTGAAGGACTTAAGAATGGGAGTAGAGGTTACATAAATAATATTAGCTAGGTCTAGATATTTGAAGATGGGTAAAGGGATCATATTTTTTTCTACTCCATTATCAATGTAAATGTGGTGAACTTTATACTGGTCAATGCATATCATAATAAAGAGAAGAGCACATAGCACTTCTCGATTTTGGGGGTTGGTTTTAACCTCATAGATATAAAAGGTTAGCATGGTATGATTTTTACTTTCTTTAATTAGAGGTGGCATAATAACAAAATGAATGGACACCTTGCTAGCAGGTATGCTTTGACTGATAAGAATAGAGGTCAACATCTTAACCAATGATTCTTTGTTAGTAGTAGAGATCATGACTAAGTTATATAGGCTTAGCAATGTATTCTTTTTTTCTTTTTTCTTTTTTGGTCAAAGCTTGACCTATTCCATGAACTTGAAAATGTCTTTTCCCTTAGTGTGTGATTTTTCAACCTTGGTAGCTTTAACTTGCTCCATTTTCCCTAGAATTTCAAATCATTTTTTAGCATGTGTTACTTCATTCCCTTACTCATATTCCATTTGTGGATTTCTTTAAGCTAAGTAGTTGACGTAGGTTAGGTAGTAGAGCTCATGGATATAGCTTATATTAGTGTAAGCTTTGGTGGATAAACTTCCTTCCAAATCTTTTTTGGTTAGTTATTTTTAGTGCTTTTAGTTGTTAACTTGGCAATAGGTGAGGATTGAGAACTTAGGAGGAGGATTAAATAAGTTTCCCAATTTGAATAAATAAGACAAGAAAACCCACATATAAATTTATGTAGTTTTCTAACTTGGGTGCATTTGTAATTGAAGAGTAAAATCCTTACATACCTCTAAACATTGTTCCTTCAAAAATGTTATTTAGAGGGTACCACAACCTTTACAAAGTTTGAGCTCCACTCAGAGGCTTTCTCATAGGAAACACATGTAGCCCTACAAGGTTCTAATAAGCTAAAAATGTGATTTTAAGGATCTCACAACCTTTACAATGATGTAAGCTCCACACAAAGTGTTTTCTTATTTGAAACACACTCAACCCTACAAGATCCCAACAAGCTCACAATATGTCTTCTTGTAAGAAGCACATCAATCCCACCAGGCTTACAAAGAGAGAAAAGAATCAACGATAGAGTGTAACTACACTTGATAAATTCCTTATAATGAAGCTCTCACAATATAATATAAAAATTAAAATAGCTAGATAATTGAAGGACAAATCACGTCACAAGATTTAATCAATGAATGAATAATTCTATGAATAATACTTATTCTTTTTACAAAGATTCCATTGTATTTTATAACATTTTACTTTACAACTATTCCTTGTAATTTTTGCAATGGCTAGGAAATGACTAGTTGGGATGTCCTATTCGAGTTTGAAATGTATCACTTAAAATATACCACTTTTAGGTAGAATATCCCACTAAAAATTAGAATGTCTTACTTGGAACATTCCAACTCGAATGTCTCAGTAGCAACTGGGATGTCTACAATTTTTGTGGAATGTCTGGCCTAAAATTGAGTCCTCATCTCTGGGACACATACTAATCTTTTGGAACATCTAGAAAGATACCAAAACATCCTTGTTTGACTTCATGAATCCTTAAAATCTTCCATCTTGGTTAAGAATTTTTGTCATCTCAACTTAGCCCTTATCTTGGTCTCAACTTGATCTTTGTCTTGACATCATAAAACTCTTGTCTCAAACATGATTTCTTCATCTAAGTTCTTGTCTCATTCTCATGGAGTCCTTGCCTTTACACCAATAAGCTCTTGTTCAAATCTTGTTATCTTGTCATCATCATGATTTTATCTTTCCCTAGTCTTGTAGGATCATAAGCACATTTTCCACTTTCTTAATTTTCTAAGGATTTGACATACCAAAAGATCGACAATCTTGCCCTTTTTAGTGATGTTCAAAACTTGAGAAAAAGGTCTATCATAATCCATAATATCGTATGATTATGAAGTTAAATCACAATTGTATATCTATTCATTAATAACCCTATAATGGAAGCACCACCATAACTTAATTAAGTGTAAAATCAAGGAAGGTGACATGTTCCTCAAAGTTTTCCATGAGCATGTGGATAAATTCTCAACCAACTAGGAAGGATCCTTCATAGTCACTAGAGCCTATAGCAATGGAGCATTCAGGATTGTAAACATGAATAGGAATGAGTTGAACAATTTGGTTGATCATTCCTATTTAAAGCCATATTACATGTAGCCTACAATGGCCTTCATAGCCAACATCAAGTGAGCTTGCATGAATATACAATAGCCTACTAAGGTCTTAAACTAATAATGCAGCCTATCAAGGCCTTAAACCGAAGCCATGGTCTGCTATGACCTTAAACATGAAACATGATCTACTAGGGCCTTAAATTGGTACCCTAGCCCACCATGATCTTAAACTAGAAATCTCAGTATCATGGGTAGCTCTATCTTTGTTCATCATCTCATCATGCTATGTGGCTTGCATGCATTATACTATTATACCATGCTCAATTTTCTTGGTTTTCTTATTCTCTTAGAGTTCTGTTTGAATGATGAAACTTGGAGACATTGCAAAGGTGCAACCCATCATGGTAGGAAGCCACCTTGAGACCTTGTTGTGCATAATTTTGTGAGTTTGTCCTGCTATGTCAAGAATGCTTGTACCATTTCCCTCCATCTAAAACCACTCTCTAAGCCTAGCCCTATAGCCTAATTATGACCTTCCATACCTTGAGCAATAATGTTTACCAATGTTTGACATTCATGCATTTATGATCATATGATATCTTTTCATCATGCTCCATCTCCAAGTCCACTTGAATGTAATACATCTCATTAAGTGGAAAATAATCAAGTCCATCGAGCATAACACCACTCATTTGATGGGATAATGCCCAAGTCCATTGAGTTTAATGTAACTTGCTCAACACAAAAACCATATCTAACCAATCTTGGTAAAGAAATCCAATGAAGGTTTCATCCCAAAAACATTGGAGATGTAAATTGCCAATCCAGATGGCTAGTAAAGACCAATGGTTTTGAACATAACAGAGGATCCCAATAGCCAAAGGAACCTGGGAGTGAAGTGTTGGTTCCTCAAATGCATTTGTTGAGCGAGCCACACTTTTGAATGACCTAACCTAAACATCAGTACCACATCATAGTTATGCTGCCAATACTTGTAATGCATTGTTAGTTCTTATAACCATCTCTCCATAACCTCATTACCATGTTCCCATCATAGCCTTATTCCATTGTACCAAGAACTCTTTGACATGGTTCAACATAATTGGATTAGGCATAGAGAGGGAACTTTGGTGGTCAACTTGTAGTGATGTTTTGTATTCTCTGTAGGTGCCTCTCAGGTCAATCCTCCAAATATCAACAAAGAGGAACCATTGAAATAACATCAAAATTTTCATGTTGTAATTATTTTTTATCATGTAGCATTCACCTCATGAAACCCTTGGTAAAAACTTCATTGTAAATGTAAAGATTATACCTCATGAGCGTCAATCTCACATATCTCATACTTTTGGAGATAAAAAAATGCCTCATAAGGTTTCAAAGCCTCATATCCCAAGAGAAAAAGGTCATGTACTATTTGTATTTGGTATTGGGTGGGGGGGAGGTCAAAAATACCTTTTGGGATGCCAAACTAGCAATTTTATGGGTTTTATGAGGGGTATAAACTTTTCTATGTTGGAAACACCTGAAGTAGGGTAAATCTCACTTGCCCCTTATGTGGAGGAGTGTGGGTCACCTACTCTTAGTATGGAAGGATAGATCTTAGCATGGAAGGATGAGGGACTCACAATGCCTAGCATGGAGGGGTCTAACGTTCCTCCCTAATGTTAATTCCTTCATCCCCCTAACATAGAAGCAATAAGAACTAGATTTCAACACTCCATCAAGTCTAGCTAGGACCATTCACTCTAGAAAGGAAGGTTTAAGGCCCAACATGAAAGAACAAAGTTAGTGTAGATGGGGTTCTCCCATTACTATTTATAGTAAACAAAATGACCATCAGGGTATGACACATACTATATATGGTAACTGATGAGACGCGATATGCACTGAGCCGCGATATCGCGTACGCGATATCGCGGCCGCTGCGATATCGCATCCCCCGCGATATCTCGTACACGATATCACGTCGTCCCCTGCAATATCGCGTACGCGATATCGCAGTCTGCTGCCATATCTATAAATAAGAGGCGGCACTCCCTTCATTTTCCAATCCTGGCTAGAAGTTGCGAAGCTCTGGCAGTTTGAACACTCCAGAGTTAGATTAATTTCCCATGTGCCCACAGTAGGAGTCCTAGAGTAAACGGCTCTTTATTCGAGCAACTTTGTAACCTGAACACAAGTTGTGTACGGTAATAAAGATGAACTTGAATGGATAAACCTTGCAGCACATGGTTTTATTTTTATNACCAAATTATAGCTAATTTATAGCCAAATTACAACCAATTTTTAGTCCATTATATGGCCTAAAATCTATAAAATCTAAACCCCAACACCATTTTCAAGTTCCACACCTTTTGCATTTACACAATTTTGGCATTTTATAGCATCTGAGAGCTCCTGCACACTTGCAAAAGTGCAACTTCTTAGATCCCTTTAGCATGGAACCTCTGTGGCCCTGTAACACCCATTACCCCCCTTAGATTTGTGAGTTTATTGGTCTCCACACTACACTCCTAGGATTTCCAATTCCCAATGTAGAGCACTTTAGTAGCCAAATCCCTCACACTTCTCAACCCCTAGCAATAGCCAATGTTGTAGATCCAAAGTAGCAACAAAGGAGGTTGATAACATTGGGAGTTGCAGGACATCTGGATCATTGAGTTAGTTGCATTGGCTTCAAAAAACCCTAAACCCTTGTCAAAGTGAATCCCTTTTGCTCTCCCATGGGCACTCCTTATACACATCTCTTGAACTCATTCTTTATTTTTTAATAATAAAGTTTTAAGATTTTATTTTTGTGTGTAATTTTTAGTTGCTTATAGTTTTTAGATCTACATTCTTATTTTTACATTTTCCATTTTCCATTTTGTAAGTCCATGGGTGATCTACCAAGCTATCCAACGGACTTTAGATTCCATTTTTGAAAGGCCTTGGGGATTGGAGGTTAAAGCTATTGCACTAGGATTTTCAATTTTCTAGCAATTGAATTTTCTTGTCATTATAAACCTTTTGGTATGTCAAAACCTTAGAGAAAATTGAGAATGTAGAATGTATGTGTATGTGCGATTGTAGTCTTGCAAAACCATAATGAGCAAGGACTTCAAATGAAGATCCAAGACTTCAGAACAAGAGTTGAATTAGAATGAGATTCATGTTAAGATGTTGAAACCAAGATGAAGTGGATAAGATGTGAGCATCAATGAAAACAAAGTCTACAAGACAAATGAAGATGTTTCAAGGACTACTAAGATGTCAAAATGACAAAGTAATCCTCTAGATTTTAAAGCGTGCAAGTAGAGTAGTCATCTCACACAAATAGTACAAGTCTATCTTGGAGAGTAGATATCTCATGGTAGAGATCTCACTATAGACATCTTCACTTTTAGGTAGATGTCTCTTCTACTTTGTGGCTAGTTGCAAATACACATCTCATAGTTGAAGTAGACATTTAAACTAACCATTTAGTAGCCATTGCATGAATTCTAAGGACTTTTTGGAAACTTAAAGGGTATAAGAATAAGTGAAATTCTTGGGAAAGGTTTAAGTACTATTCATTGTAAAATCTATCCAAGTCTACTCAAAGATATTTTATGTTTGTCCTTCATTATATTTTCTTTTGTATGTATTGGTTGTATTGAGTCACATTTCAAGGACTCTATAAATCAAGTTACACTTTCTCCTTGATCTCTTTCCTTGTTTCTTTGTAGCCCTACAGGGTTGATGTGCTTCTTACTTAAAGGCATCATTGTTGAGCTTATCGGGACCTTGTGAGGTTAAGTGGTTTTACAAGGACAAAATACTTAGGTGTGGAGCTCACATTTATAAAGGTTTTGGGATCCTTTAAATTACATTTTGGGCTTGTTGGGACCTTGTGAGATTTAGTGGTTTTATAGTGATTAAACACTTTGGAGTGGAGCTCAAATCTTATAAAGGTGGTGGTGCCTTTCAAACCACATTTTTTAAGTAACAAAATCTATAGGTGCACAAGGATTATATCCTTTGAGTGTGGATGTATCCAAGTTGAGGAACCATGTAAAAAATTGTGTTTGATTTTGGTGGCTGCAGCAATTTTAATTGGAAAAATTATTCAACCCCCCTTCTAAGTTCTTAATTTACAAGTGGTATTGAAGCCTGGTGATCTCCAATTCATGCTTCACATTTCAAGAGTAAATTATTATGGGGACATCTCAAACTAAGCCACTAATGTTTGATGGATTTGACTTTGCATATTGGAAGGAAAGAATGCAAAGATTCTTTGAATCCATGGAATTTGAAGTGTGGGATTCAATTCTTCAGGCTACCTACTGTCAGCACTTAAGCCATGAAGCAAATGGAATTTAGAAGAAAATGATAAGTTCATGTTTGACTCAAAAGCTAAAAATTATCTTTATTTTGCATTGAATAAATCTCAATTTAATAGAATAGTTAGTTCTAAAACCATAAAGGAAATATGAAAAAATTTATAGGCAATTTTTGAGGGTATGACTATTGTTAAGTAATCAAAACTTGTAGTGTTGCAAAGAGAATATGAAAAGCTTAAAATAAAATAAGGAGAAAAGAATAAGGACTACTTTTCTAGGAAAAAAAATTTTGTTGTAGCAAGTAGAGTGATGAGCAAGAACTTGCTAGAGAGTGATGTGATCATAAAAATGATTAGAACTTTGTAGCCTAAGTTCAGATCAAAATTTATAGTCATGGAAGAAATTAGAGATTTCTTGGTGCTAAAATTTGAAGAGCTTCAAAGTGCTCTTATTGGTTATGAGATGAATGTCATAAGTAAAGGAGAAATAAAATAAAAGCCTATCGTCCTTCAATCAGCATCAAAGGAGAAGGAGTTGGTTGAAGAAGAAATAAATAGTGAATATGAACTAGCTCTTCTATCAAGGAGAGTTCAAAGAATTCTTATAAGGAAAATAAGAAGCTTCAATCAACCAGGCCATAATCAATCTAGTACTAAGGGTAAATATCAAGGTAAGAATTTTACAAATTCAAATTTTGATGCATTTTCTAAAAAAAAGTGGGTTTATGATGGAAGACACCATGTGGCCTTCAAATGTTCTGCTAATGGCAAGTTTCAAAAAAAATATAAAAATAAAGCTAACTTAAAAAAGACAACCTTCTACACCAGCTAGGACAATGAAGAACAAAATGAGGAAGAGGTGGATGATGCTACAAAGGACTCACATCTCATATGCATGGACCTTAAAAATGAAAATTCTATAGAAGTCTTTGATGAATCTAAAGGTAAAAATGATGAAAGGTATAGTGAATTATGTGAGAAGATCATTAGTCTACATTATCTACTTAAAAAGGAAAAGAAAAATATGCATAAAAAAATATATGAACTTTATACTTTATGCTCTAAATTAAAAAGGAAACTCTTAGATGTAAAAGCTAAGGTTCAATTACTAACCCATTTGGATGAGCAATATTATAGGGATACATAGGAGGAAAGGACTAGTAAAAATGAGGAGAAGTCTCAAAATTAGCACAAAAATAAAAATCTGGAGGAAACATCTCAAAAGAATGCTTGTACAAGTTTAGTTTCATCTAAAGGAAGAAACAAGATTAGGTTTGATAAACCCATTCAAATTAGAGATACCTTATATTTTGACTATAAAAAATGTGGATATGAATAAGGTTATTATTATCCATATATAGAATAAAATAATGTGACTACTTGGTCATGTCAAGAGGATTCTAGTAAGTGTATCTTGTAGGGTACAAAATCTTGGAGAACAAATGAACAAGAAGGTGGAATAACCTCTAAGAAAATAAAGTGATTAAGACCAATAACTATCAGAAATTATGAGTCTTCCCATCTTGAACAATATGAACATGATAAAGATGAAATCTCACATGATAAAAGTGTTGATAAAAGAAAAGGTAAGTTGCATGGTAAGCAGGTACTCTATGATGGAGGACTTCATCTCAAACTCCATTAATCACATTTATATTAGAAAGCAAGGTAAGTAATGGTAATTCTTTATTTCCTTTCTTGTAAGACTTAGTGTAGATTGGTTTTATTTAAAAATATTAGTAGACATGAAACTCTTTGGATACTTTGGAGAAAATATCACTTGATCTTCCAAGATGCTAAGATGCAACATATGTTGATGAAAAGTGTATCAAGTAAAGGTTTGGTAAGCATACATCATCTTGAGACATTTTTGATATCTATGTTTTATACAATTATCATGTTTTTTTCTATCAAAATCATTTTTTTTAAGTATTGATAAATCTATTTCTATATCCTTTATGGATATGTAATTATTTTTAAGAAGGCTTTCATTAAATAGGAAATCTTTGTCTTTGCTAATATCTTATGGTTCTTATCATCTAGTAGAGATACTACTAATGGGAGACCTTAAAAAGTCTTCATGCTTGATCTTAATGTGGCTTTATAGATTTATTGATTAAATTCAAAAGTTTATCTCTACAAAGGTAAGTGACTCACGAATGTACGATCACCAATGGATGACTTACAAAAGTTATATATTGCTAGTTCTTCTATGATCCTTTGCTTGCTAACCTTCTCAAAAGAAACTCTTGCTAACAAATTGATTAAATATCCTAAAATTTTTGATGGAATATTATCACTTCATCTTCAATAGATTAGTCAAGAAGATCAAAAATAAATGCAAGGGGAGCATTAGTGTAGGGCGATTATTTGGAGATTCTCTCTAGGACATGACATTGAAGTTGCAAGCTTCCAATCACTAGAACACTTACCAAAAAATAAGTAATGAAGAAAATATTCATATATAAATCTGGTAAATTTACAAAGGAAAAAGAGTAAATAATTCTTGACTAAGTATTTAGAATATCTACCTAAACTGGTCTTCATTGGAGCAAGTTCTTGAACTTTACATGAGTATATCAATTTTCTTTTTGAGCACTACGTTACATGTCTAACTTCTTGCATGCTGATTATGTATCAATTTGAGTATCCTTATGTGTTTTGAAGATTATTTTTACAAATAAGAGTTGTAAAGTACTCACCTAAGGGATCTCAAGCACTTTCAACATATATTAGAGTAAGAAAAGGTATGCATGTTGTCTTCTTACAAGGCATCTAAGGTAATCTTTGAAATTAATTGATAAGATATTATAAACTACTTTGAGATACATATGGCTATTTTAAATTTTTTTATGAATATTTTGATGAGGATTTCTCTTTTTTAATTTTTTTATTTAACATGACAAATTGTGTTATTTTAACCTCTCTTATGAAATTTGATCAATTTCTTAGAAGTTGGTTGTGCATCTATTTACTATTCTTGTTATGAAATTGCTATGTCTTATCTTCTGAATATGGAGAATGTGATGAAAAAGGTCTAATGAGCTTTTACATAGATAAATACTATATTTTGTTTCTTGATGTTCATCTTTAATAGTCTTTATATATATACTTAGTTCTTAATCTACATGGAATGCTATTTAGCTTCGATTAATCTAAGCTCTTTAGAAGGAGAAATATATTGGATGTTCAACTAGAATCATGATATATTTTGTTATTAATGGTTTTCTTGGCTCTAAGACAAGTTACATGATCTTCAATGCTCAAAATGTTCCATCCTACCTTCGGATGTCAACTAAAAATCTTGGATTTGTTGTGCCTCCTTATTTGTGTATAGATAAATGGTGGCTCTTAATGATCTAGTGGCACTTCAAATCCATGAGTTGGTCCTTATCATTTTTTCCTACCTTTTAGGTGCTATTCAAAAAAGGGGAAGAGTTTTGTGATCTTGTGATTGTTCATGCAAGCTCTTATGTTCTGTTGAAAAATTATATTTTACTATATCTATATTCACATTTGTGATATTTAACTTACGCATAATGTTGTGTGCTATTTTTCTTTGAATTGTTCAAACCAATTTTCTTAAGTTTTGGGCATAACTAAAAAGGGGTAGAATGTTGATCTTTTGGTATGTCAAGACTTTAGAAAAAATAAAGAATGTAGAATGTGTGTGTGTGTTGGATTGTAGTCTTGCAAGACCATAATGAGTAAGGACTTCAAATGAAAATTTAAGACCTCAAAACAAGAGTTGAATTAGAATGGGATTCATGTTGAGATGTTGAAATGAAGACTAAGTGGACAAGATGAGGGCATGGATGGAAATAGAGTCTATAAGCCAAATGAAGATGTTTTAAGGATTGCCAAGATGCCAAAATGACAAAGGAATGCTCTAGATTTTAAAGTGTGTAAGTAGAGTAGACATCTCACAAAAATAGTAGATGTATATCTTAGAGAGTAGATGTCTCCTGGTAGACATCTCACTATAGACATCACCACTTTTAGGTATATGTATCTCCTGCATTATGATTGGTTGTAGATAGACATATCATCTTTGAAGTGGACATCTAAACTAGCCATTTAATAGCCATTGCATGAATTCCAATGAGTTTTTGGAAACTCAAAGGATATAAAACTAAGTGAAATTTTTGGAAAAGATGCAAATACTATTCATTTTTTATGAGTCATCATTTGGGCGACCGCGATATCGCGGATGTGATATCGTGTACGCGATATCGTAGCCCAACCGCGATATCGCATACATGATATCGCAGCCTATCTCCTCATCTATAAATAAGAGGTAGACAGATTAGTTAGCCATTAGGGGTGTCATTTTAGAGTTAGTTTTTATTTTAGTTTTCATTTTCCCTCTCAACCCTTTTCCTCTCAATGTATGCCCGCAGTGTGTTGATTGTAATTGTACGACATCCTTTATTCGAGTGTGATGTACTTGGACATGCACATGACCAGAAATAAAGATCGAGATTATTTCATCATTGCAGCATTCACTTAGCTTAATCATTTAATTAATTGTTATTTACTACTTTCCTAGTTAATATCTTCTCACCCTTAAACTCCTGTTAAATGCGGAATGAGTACGACTTGATTACGAGCATTTAAGTGTGACTACTTGGTAACCCAGTAGCATACCTAGGATCTACGCTTGGTAATCCCAGTAGTAGTCGTGCATGAAGTCCAAGGTGTGTACAGATAATCAAGGAATGGATGCTCATCGCACTTAGGCTAGTTTATATTCTCTCACCCTTCTCTCCTAGCTTAATTAATATTACTTTTCATTGCCTTCAGGAGTAGCATTAGATTAGAAACCCATCATACACCTCACCTTGGAGTAAACCATACATGACAAAGCTAATACTAGTCTAGGTGGGAAGACAGAGAACTACGACCTAAGGCTAACTATCTAGATGCCACAACTAGTTCGTTTGCGGAGTTCAATCGAATCACGCATGTAACGCTCGTATTTGTATGGTTGAGTGTAGGGGTACCTCGCCACTCATCATTGACACCGTTGCCAGGGATGGTGCTAATTATCTAGATTAGTTATATCATACAAGGTCGTTGTAAAGGAATTAACGATATATCTTTTAGGAAGAAATAATTATAAAAATTCACATACAAATTCACACACAATTTCACAACCATGCCTCTCCTACAAGATTACAATAATGCCACACCTAGTGAGGAAGTTCATTGGAGAACCAATGAACTATATGACAACAAAGATTGGAGTACACAACTTGAAGTGGGGGTTTCTTATAAACATGAACGAAAGCAACATCATCCCAATGCATGAAAGCATAACTTACCCAATGACGATGAATCCCCACTGGCCACTACTAGCCTAACGCAAATACAAGAGGTTGTTCGAATCTACCGTAGGCATCGTAAAGAGAGCCGTCTACCCAGGCTCAATTTAAAAAACTTCGCTAATTTTTTAGGAGGCTATGACTTAGATCCGCATCAACATTTACAAGTCTTCTATGATGCTTGAACATGGAACAACATTGATAATGGTTGGCAAAAACTTAAGCTCTTTCCTATGACACTCGTTGGCCAAGCAAAAGTATGGTATAGATCATTAAAACCAAATTCAATACAACATTGGCCAACAATGGTAGAACCCTTTAATGAAAGATATCAAACCTACGCAAGATTTTCAGCCTTAAGGAAACAAATCCAAGGGTGGAAACAAGCAAAACATGAACCATTGGACATGGCCTTAGAAAGATATTACACACTATTAAACAACTGTCCAGGCCATGGGTTTTTCGAGGAAACGCTAATGTACCATATCATTGATGGGCTTCATGATGCAACAAGAGAGACCCTTGGGATGTATGCCCAAGGTCAACTATACGAAATATGAACCCATCAAGTCCAAGAGCTTATTAAGCAGGTAGCAAAATAAGAAGGAGAAATGGCTAGATGGGAGAGTGTTGAAAAACATCAACAGTACCAAAATCTCAACCTAACAAAGGTCCATAATTAGAAAAAGGAGAAATCAACCTATCACAAGGAGAAAGAACCATCTTTGCCAGTACAACAATCATTGGATGAAGTCGAGGCAAAGATCAATAAGATGTTGGAATGAACACATAAAAAGTGTGGAGAATTTATTGATATTATTGGAGATAGATTTTTGACAACCTGAGAAGTAGGACAAAGTATTAGTAGACAATCAGAAAGAAGGGATAAGGAAAATAAGAGCTCAACTACCAATCACACGTATGAATGCAACATTTTCTTGTACGATCACCCCAAGGGCCAATGCCCAATCTTGTTACATTTATATGAGCATTGGGGAAGCACATTACATCCTGAGTTCGTACAAAGATACTATGTTTGATCACAGTGGAAACAATCCCAGTCGTGGGGGAAGCCATCCCTAAACTGGAGATACCCTTCATATCATCCGAATCCAAATGCCTATCTAGTCCAATACCCTATTTCTCCAACTGGGCCAACATACTCTATCTCGCCGTATTATCATTCTCCTCAATACTATCATCCCATGCCTTCCCCACAATCACCACCTTGTGTACCTTACACTTCTCCTCAATTTCAACATTCTCATCCTTTCCCTCCTTCTACATCACCACCAATTGTTCCTAAAGTGTCTGCACCACAACAACAACCTCCAAAAATTACTTGTGCTACTACTACCAACAATAGTGAGAGGCCTCCTCAACATCCAAAGCGTCTCTTCTTTAAACATGACCGTAAGAAGGGACAACACAATTCCAAGGCCACTGCATCCTGCAACTCAGCATAATCCCAACACTATGGTGCACCCTTATCTTCAAACCCAACACCTCATGTTACTTCATCAGGACCACCAATTAACAATCCAACAATCATGAATGGAGAGCGACAACCCGATCCTTGCATACCATCTTTCGGTCAAAAACATCATAGTGGGTCAACTCCTTACCCAATAACCACATCTTACAAATTGCCCCACTATGCTTACTATAATTAGGTGTGTGAACCCCAATGGGGTAAATATGATNGAGGGTCTATTCGAGGGTACAGTGATATCCTTGACATTCTTAAAACCTAAAATTAATTTTTTGTTCATTGTACCTAGAATGAAGAAGGATGGACCAAGAGGGAATGATTAGGGTGTGACATCAAGGGGACTTGAGGGTGTGGGAGTTATCATGCAACGTGGTTGTACTAAGATCCTTGTAGATCTAATGAAAAATGGGAGTAAGAGTAATCAAAAGGGCACTCAAAAATCCAATGTTGTTCTAGGGCGTCCCACTGGAAAGAGATGCACCCATGCTTGAAGGTTGGCAACTTCCCTGGATTCAGTAGTCAAAAAAAAAAGTGCCACGAAACAAAAATAACTCCTCCCTTGAATAAAACGTCAAGTGATCGTACGCCTTGTTGTTATGGTACTCTCATAGTTGCTCATCATGGGATGAAACAATGTGATGTCACTAATTAGAGGAATGGACTTGGTCCTGATCTTGGAATGATGGGTTAATGACACGTTAATCATGCTTTTCACGCAGGATTCACTGTGCCTTGGGTCAGTTACCTCATGTCCCAATCTCTACAATCCCTTTCTATAGTTCGTCTCATCTCACTATTCATGTAATTGTGGTTTGTTTCACATGTAACATAGAATTCTTACCTCATTCTGGTGACATTTACATGTGTGTGTTTTGTGGAATCAGTGCAAATTACATTTAACCCTTCTAGTGCCCATTGACACATTAAGTGTGGTTACACAAGGGCATTATAGGTTGAAACTTGCTTTGGGGAGGACCCACTTGTGTAATCTTTTGTAATCTTTACTTATGACATAGCTCACACATACCATCTCTTACCCTCAGCTTATTTCTTCATAACATTCTTTCCCTATTATTATTACCCCTTCGAATTCCAACGTTCCTATGTACCATTACATAGCCTTTTTCTCTACCACCCAAGGTCCTTATTGATAAAAACCCACAAATCATACTTATTCATGCCTTCAAAACCATCTAATTACCTTAGAACCCCCTCAACATATGTCACATGTCCTAATTTCAAATTTTCATTCCAAGAAAAACATTTAAAATTCAGTGTTTTCCCTCGGGCCTAAACATTAATAGGTCGTGATATCGTGTACGAGACGTACGCGATATCGTG
>MNCI01015796.1:972485-984096 GCA_015680685.1 Gnetum montanum | reverse complement strand
CCCCCCTCCCCCACGCAACACTTAGCATCATTTCTTGTCATTCACACAAGGGACTTTTTCAAATTTTTCTCTACAAATTGCAAGTGTGAACCTTTGCTTCTCAACCTCTATCTCGCTCGTTGGTACTCTAATTTTAATTTCGTCTGAACCTGCTTGAACCTAGAGTGTTCAGCTTAGTCATGGGGGAGGGAAACCTACCGAATAGAGGCTAAATTTTTTGGAATTTTCCATCACCCAAAGGACATTATTAAGGGTAATTAGTTGTAAATTAAGAATAAAATGTGCCAAAAAATCATTTAATCCTTTAGGTACACTGGGAGATTAAAATTGGCAACCACCTAAGTAAAATGGACTCATTATTACAATCTTTTGAGCAATATCACACGGAGATAAAAAAATTAATTAATTAAGGTAAGTAGTAAGGTATAACCTAACTTTGGTAAAAACCTTACTAACGCTTGGCCCCATGTGATTGCAGATGGCCCTAAAACGTGGACAAAAGGAACGTCCCGCTCAAGGCGGAAGCAAACGACCTAAGAGAGGTGGAAGAAAAGATCATGTTGGACAACATGTAGAATAGGAGGAACAATCGTTCAGTATTCATCAAGAGGATCCTCCTACCATACAGTCTGGGCAGGTAGAAGGAGGAACTGCTGTAGCGCCTAAACAGAAACAACATCTCACATTGCCCCAAGATTGTGTTCAGGCCATCCATGAAAAGTCCACATTCGTTGCGATGATTGTGGAATTGAACTTTAAATA
The DNA here is from genome assembly GCA_015680685.1 of Gnetum montanum. Classification (NCBI taxonomy): domain Eukaryota; kingdom Viridiplantae; phylum Streptophyta; class Gnetopsida; order Gnetales; family Gnetaceae; genus Gnetum; species Gnetum montanum. The sequence continues at coordinate 983,334 of MNCI01015796.1, read as the reverse complement.
TTTTGTAGAGTTCGCTCCCGAGGCTGTTAGGGATCACCTCAAAGGGTCTCCCTTATGGCCTACCCTTTCCGAAAGCGAAGCCTAGTACCTAGGGGAGACATACCAATTTTGGCACAACAGAGAGCAAGGCACCACTGTCAATATTTGTGGTGTGTTAGTTGATTTCTCCATGCAGGCCATTTCAGAAGTATTAAACCTTTCGAATATAGGGTCCAAGGTTGCTCAGTTATCCACCTGTTCAAACCCCAATGTGTAACGGGATTGGTTGGAAAGGGCTTATGGCAGAGATAAGACATTTAGTGAGCTGACGATGGAAGAGAGGATATCTACTTTAAAATTGGAACTTATCACCTCTTCCCCACAAAGGGCTTAAAAATAATTTTAACATATGTGGCTAAAGGATGTGTAGTGCTGATGGAAAAGGTTAATGCTAACCTGCCCCATCTATATTTAACGGAGATCCTAAGGTGGTTCGAGGAACGGAAGATAGGGAAGATGGCATTACCTTTTCCTTGTCTTATCAGAAAGCTTTGCCGACATGCTGGTATCCGGGGGTACACCAATGATGTCCTTCGAAAAGCCCAGACTACTTCATATGTTGAATTGTTAAAGTCGCCAGCTCCAAGTAAAATCACTGGCGAGACGCTAGGACCAGAAGAAGAGGAAGAATAGATGGCTGGACCAACTACAACTCAACTTGCAGGACCCAGCCAACAACAGGAAGTAGGGCCTACCATAGGCTAGGATCAACCGCCTTCGTCACAAGACTACAGACCGTCAATGAGCCATCTCAGGGCCATCGCTGAGACGATCAATTAGGGAAGTCATGATGATGCACAGTTAGGGAAGTCATGATGACGCAAATCTCTTCCACATCATTGATGATGCCATTCAGCCAACAGTTTCTTTGGATCACACAAGGGGTGAAGTGTCTATTCACACAAGAGGAGGGGAAAGTAGTTGGTTACAAAAAATCTTGGAAAACATGGCATATTTCCAAGTGCAATTAGAAACTAGTGAAGGGGCCACTGTGGTGGTCATGCAACACCAAGATTCTGCAGGAGCCACAGATGTGGTCATAGACCACATCAAACAATCATTCAATGTACCTATTGTACCATCGACAAATCTCACAGGAGCATGGGATGCTCAAACTTTGGCCGGAACCTCAATGACTCCTGCGGAACATGAGGATGTGCTTGATCGATTATGCCAAATAGGGCAAATAATGACATCCCTGTTTAACATCCCTTAGGATGTTATGGAAATTCAGTCAGACATCATTTCCATTAAGGGGAAGTTGGTCTTAATAGAAGTCAGGGCCGAGCATGCTAAAGCTGAAGTGTAGAAATTACAAGAGCAGCTCGTGGTCCTACAAGCAGCATAGCAGGATCCTTTGCAATTTGTTCCCACAGACTAGCTAGCTAATTTTAGAACTAAGCAACTAACCAAGCTAATCACAGAGAATAAAAAGGTGGTTGATGAAAAAGAGAAGGCTATTTGGGATGCCTCTACAGCACAAGTGCAAACTCATGCACATCTCAAAGCACTCAAGGCCTTACATGAGGAAAATAAATAGCTTGTTGCCGACAACCTTCAATTGACCTCTGTAAAAAAGCAAAAGAACATTCTCGAAGAACATTTCCATCAATTGTGAGAAAAATTCATCTAGGTCAACCAAGACATAAGTCGTTTAGCCAGGGAGAACCGAACCCTCTCAATGGAGGAGGTACGTGCAATTTGCCAAAAGATAGCTATTGAAATAAGCGCATGGAAAAATAAGGTTAAACGACATGAAAAGCTAAAGGAGCACTTCCAAGATCAGGTGGGAATATACAAAAAAATCCTTGAGAAGGAGATCCATATGGCCAAGGCCTGCATCAATTCTATTAGTGCTCAACACACTAACTGGTGCACCATATTGGACACATATGTCTTTGGCCACCAAGAGAAAGTTAAGAATCAGGACTTGGAGATTCAGGATTTGATAAAATAGATGGAGTTGCCAAACCTGTGGTATGCCAACCTTACCATGTTCATAGCAGGGTACCCAAGGATAGAGCTTGAGTAGCAAGTAGTGACCACCTATGTCAAATATGAAGCAGAATTTGTAGAACGCAAGAAGTTACTGGAAAAATTGGAGATCAAAAATTCTGAACTCAAGGTGGTAAAGGCAAGCTACCAAGGCCAAAAAGGTGTCGCAGCAGATTTGGCTTGATGGCTTGCAGATTTCTAGGAATACAAAGATAAAGCTAGAGACTACGAAGAGGAACATCAGGTGTTTGCGGCTTGGTATGTCAAGGCCAATCAAATGTTTCCACAACTACCCTATCCGTGGAAATTGCCGACTTCATCAAACATTGGAACATTAGTGTGGATGGCATAAGATCCTTGGACTAAAGAGGAGAAACTCCAGGCCATACTTCAACGCCATCAAGTCTCAAAGCCTGGAGCACAAGACAAAGGAAAAGCACTAATGGAGGAGCCACCGCCACCAGGAACTACATGAGTTCCACAATTTTGCAGTTGTAGCACATTCTTTGTGTTGTGTCTTTATTTTATTTTCATTCCATACTACAGCATAACCCCATTTTTATCATCTAATAATCTCATACCTATCCACTATGTAATCACTGTAACTCGAGGACGATTTTTCATTTAATCGTGGGGGTATGATAAGTCGTCATTTGGGCGATCGCGATATTGTAGATGTGATATCGTGACTACGATATCACAGCCTGTCTCCTCATCTATAAATAAGATGTTGAAAAATTAGTTAGGCATTAGGGGAGTTAATTTAGAGTTAGTTTTCATTTTCCCTCTCAACCCTTTTCCTCTTAGTGTATGCCCGTAGTGTGGTGATTGTAATTGTACGGCATCATTTATTTGAGTGTGACATACTTGGACATGCACATGATCGAAAATAAAGATCGAGATTACTTCATCATTGTAGCATTCACTTAGCTTAATCATTTAATTAATTTTTATTTACTGCTTTCCTAGTTAATATCTTCTCACCCTTAAACTCTTGTTAAATGTAGAATGAGTACGACTTGATTACGAGCATTTAAGTATGACTACTTGGTAACCCAATAGCGTACCTAGGATTTACGCTTGGTAATCCCAGTAGTAGGTGTGCATGAAGTCCAAGGTGTGTATAGATAATCAAGGAACGGATGCTCATCGCACTTACGCTAGTTTAGATTCTCTCACCCTTCTCTCCCAGCTTAATTAACATTACTTTTCATTCCCTTCAGGAGTATCATTAGATTAGAAACCCATCATACACCTCACCCTAGACTAAACCATACGTGACAAAGCTAATACTAGTCCAGGTGGGAAGACAGTGAACTGCGACCTAAGGCTAACTATCTAGATGCCACAACTAGTCCGTCTGCGGAGTTCGATCGAATCGCATGTGTAACGCTCGTATTCGTATGGTTGAGTGTAGGGGTACCCCGCCACTCATCAATTGTAAAATCTATTCAAGGCTACTCAAAGAGATTTTCTATGTCCTTCATTGTATTAGTTGTACTGAGCCACATTATAAGGACTCTATAAATTAAGTTACACTTTCTTCCTGATCTTTTTCTTTCTTTCTTTCTAGCCCTATGGGTTAATGTGCTTCTTGCATAAAGGCATCATCATTGAGCTTGTTGAGACATTGCAAGGTTGAGAGGGTTTATAGTGAAAAAATACTTTGGTGTGAAGTTCACGTTTGTAAAGGTTGTGGGATGCTTTAGACCATATTTTTAGCTTGTTGGAACCTTGAGGGATTAAGTGGTTTTGTAGTGATGAAACACTTCAGAGTAGTGCTCAAATCTTGTAAAGGTTGTGGTGTCCTTCAAATCATATTTTTAAAGCAACAAAGTCTAGAGATATGCATAGATTCTATTCTTTGAGTATGAATGTATCCAAGTTGGAGATGAGAATCATTGAACTTAGAAGTGGGGATGATTAAGTTTCCCAAATTAAAAGTTCTTTAACATAAAGCACACATCATATTTAATTTGGTTTCCCAACTTGGGTAGTTCACACATAGAGGGTAGTTCACACATAGAGAATAGTTCACTTGCACACCTCTAAACTTTGTTCCTTTCAAAATGTGGTTTGAAGGGTACCACAACCTATACAAGCTCTAAGCTTCACAACAGAGTGATTCATCACTACAAATCCACTCAGCTGCACAAGGTTTTGACAAGCTTAGAATGTGATTTCCAAGATCACACAACCTTTACAAACTTGAGCTCTAGTCTAAAGTGTTTTGGCATTGCACCAACACTCAATCCCATAGGATATTGACAAGCTTAAGATGATGCCTTCTCGCAAGAAGCACAACCTGAGTGGTGCAACAAGAAAGAGAAACAAAAATTACAATGAGAGAATGCAACTGATTTATTGATCCTTATACTTTGAAGCATAGCATAATTTGATCACCACAACATTATAAAAGATATTATAATGATGCACAAAAAATAATAAAATAATCTACCCAATGATTACTTAATGTTGAATTTTTTCTTGCATACAAACTTGCATATTTCTTGAGAGAATGAAGTCTTCTTATAGCCTAGATGTTTGGCAATGACCTTGGAATTTGTGCAACAACTATCTAATGATCACTAGAGATATCTTCCTCAAGATTGAGATGTCTCTCTACATTAGACCTCCATTCAATAGAGACATCTCTTCTTTATAGGAGATGTATCTAAGGAGATATCTTCTTCACAAAGTAGACGTCTATTGTTTTTGAGAGATGTCTTCTTCTGAGCAATTTTCAACTCAGCCAAGACATCTTCATCACTAGGGAGATGTCTTCTCTTGATAGTAGACATCTACTATTTCTAGGAGATTTCTTCTTAGCATTTAATCTTTTGATTCTAAGGCTTCCTCTTGATCACTAGAGAATTTTTTTTGAGCTTTGAAGTCTTCATTACTTGTGCATGCTCCTTTGAGTTGTAATTCTGCATACTTATCCATGCTTCCTTGAGACCTTAAAGATGTTCTTCTTTAAGCTATTCATGTTCTTATCTTTCAAATACAACATCCACACAAACATCCTTGTTCTCCATTTTTCATAAGGTTTTGACATACCAAAAGGTCAAAAATCTTCTCCTGTTTGGTGATGTCAAAAACTTAAGAAAATAAGTTAGTAGGCTCTAGAAATCTTATCATGAATAGTCATATATCCTCAAAATTTCAAAATTTCCAAGTTACCACAACTTATCCATAACTTAAAAGTTCTCCCCCTTTTGAATAGCAACAACAAGAACTGAAGAGAGAATTTCAAACAACATAAGAAATACATATGCCAAGGAAGATATAAAGTACATATTGTTGAGCATGCATTACATAGGGGGCTAATGTTGCTAAGCAACGAAAAGCTACCCTTTGACTATCAACAAAGTTTGAGCATCATGTAATATATCTTCTAAACTAAAAATCCATTAGTAACCAATATCTCATAGGTCTTTAACTAAAAAACTCCTTTTGAAGTAACAATAAATGAATAAGGAATAGAGTAAAAACATACATATTCAGCTTTTAAAACATTCTCCATATATCAAAGGATCAACGAAAACCAATTAACTAGAAGTTACAAATTTATAATCATGTTGAGAGTAGCATGTATATATACATATACACATTCCTTGCCGTTTTTATATACCAAAGGAGATCATGAGAACCTACGAAAGCAAGAATTTCTCAACTCATACTTGCAATAAGGGCCTTAGGTACTTCAACATATAAAAGATTAGACATAGCAATGATAAGGCATAATAGTTCCATGGAAAAAATACTTACAAGAGAGGTCAAAGCAACACAAGTGAAAAAAACATAATAGGATGATCAACCAACGATTTTTCTATAACCATGTCAAATTTAAATACTAGTAATAAGAAATACATCACAAGGTAAAATAGTTAAAAGATGTCTAATCCATGATTTAACTCATACTTTTACCTTGGATATTGTACCATACCCTTACATGAATTCTTATGCATTTTTAGAATGTAAAGGTTTACTACTTGAGAGTCTTTTTGTAGAAGTAATAAAAGACTTCCCGCACACTAGTGTCCTCCAAGATTATAATGGGTGATGAGGTATAGTCTCCCCCTACATATGTGCAGATTCAAATGCTCCCTTTGAGACCTATTTAGATTAGCTTGTTCTTTTCACAAAAGTAATCATTATGGTTATTGAAGTACTACCCCTACAATGTAACATTAAGATTAAGTGTGGAAACTAAGGTCTCCTATTAATAGTACTTCATGATAATTCCTCTTGAAATGTTTCTTTTCTTAGAAGATTCATGAATTTCAATAAAGGTACCAACCAATTTTCTTCCAAAATAAATTCATTGCATTATCATCCAACAAAAAACATTCCAAAATAAATTGATTTTATGATTCCAAAAGAGCCCATATCTCAAGAAAAAATCTTTACAATTCAAGAATCTAATGCAAGGAGTGAAATGCTAGAAACAAATATGTTAAAAGATGATAAGAAGCATCAGCACTGATCACACACCTTTCATATATCAAAACAACTTGGTCTTTATTAATTTTCCAAATTCAAAATAGATACAATATTTATCAAATAAGATAAAGGAAGCTTACCTTAACTTACCTAACTTGCAAGAGAGAGAAATAGCATACTAAGCAAGCTTAAGATGAGATCCTCTATCATTAAGTACCTCTTGGTTCTTTTTCATCAATCCTTCTGTTTGATTACTAGGCTTGTTTACATTCTTTGTGATGGAAATAATTTTTATCACTTTTTGTATCATCCATCATTTCAGTGTGTTCTCCAATTTTTGGTCCATTATTATTTTCTACTATTACTTTTTGCAAAACAACCTTACTAGAAACTTTTTAACCAAACCAAGCATTAATCTTATTTTGACCAATATGAGGATAACCAAATTTTTGTTCATTTCCACAATTGTTATAGATAAATAAAGCTTTCACCTCATGAATGTAGTTATCAAATTTGATCATGCTTAAACTTGAGCTTGTTTCCTTCTATGAGGCTTTTTCCAAATCATCATTCATAGGTTATTTTTCATGAGTCTCATTTTCTTGAAAAACTTTGCAATTCTCATTTAAAGAGATTAGCTGTTGAATCTTAAATTTTTAGTCTAAGATTTCTCCATCTAATATGGTGTGAATTGCATTAAGCTTATTATTCAAAATTTATTTACCTTCCTAAGTTGATAATGTAATATAAGAATTTCTTCTCGTATTTCACTATAACTTTTAGCATAATTACTTTGTAGTTCATAAGCAATGTGTAGTGAAGTGTCACCTATAAAATCCATGCATATGAGCTGAGAATTATTTGTAGAGGCATCTACCTCTTCTTTAGTTTCTACTTCATTGTTAGAGGGGCTACCATCATTATCTATATAGGCCACACAAATGAGGTATGAACCTTTTGCATTGGTCTACACCTCCTCTTCACTATGTTCACCATCATCCCAACTTGTGTAGAAGTTGGTTATTTTAGGCTTCATATCATTTCTATCCCTCCATTATAACCTGCCATTGCTAGGACATTCAAAGGCAACATGACCTCTACCACCACAAATCCAACATTCTACTGAAGAAAAATCAAAATTAAAACTTAAATGATTTTTACCTCTCTTTACTTTTGAATGGATTGGATCTTTGCTAATTTGAGATCTTGCTTATCCTAGCTATTAGTTTTTGAAGTTTTTATGAGAGAAAGGTTATCTCTTCTTCGCTCCCCTCATCATGCTCATTAAGTTTTTTTCCTTAGAGGTAGTTTTTAGAGTGATGGATTTTTGTTGGATAGATCCTTCACTTATGAGATTCATTTCATAAGCAATAAGAGCACTTTGGAGCTCTTCAAATCTGAGAGTCAAAAAATCTTTGATTTCTTCCATGGTCATGACCTTTGGCCTAAATTATGGCTGATGATTTCTAATCATTTTTATTATGACATCACTCTTAGGTAGATTATTGTAGAGCAGAAGCGTACTAGTCTCACATAAAAAATTATGTTTGACTTTGGCAGTTGTAACAATTTTAATTGGGAAACTTATTCAACCCTCCTTCTAAGTTCTTGATCCACAATGTATTGGCTTCCATTAGATGAAATCAAGAAATATTACCATTACTTATATTGTAGCATAGGGATTTCAGAATTGATTATCTCAAACAAATAACTAAAATCCACTTCATTGCTAGTCATGGTATCTTCCATAATAACTTGTTTCTACTCTAATTTATGCTTTTTCCATTTTTCTCTTGGTGAAATAATGTCAAAATATCTCAACTACCTTCCTATCCTATACCTTTATGAAAAATCACTATTGCTAAGTACATTGCGCTTAATTTAAAGAAGGAACTGATAATCTCATGAAAGATCCATATTGTGGATTGAGGCATAGTTTTTGCGAATTAAGTAGCATCCTCCTTGGATAACCACCACGTCCTACACTTATTTATTTCCTTATTTGTAGCATGATTATTTTGCTTCTCGATGTTTGATATAGGTCTATTATATTTTTCTATTCTTAACAATGAATTTTGGTCGCCACCTACTCCTTCAAGTGGACTGTGTAGCGATAGTCTATAGGGTTATTTAATATTAACTCTAGTGATTAAGGGTTATTGTCTAGCATCTTTTCGGAAGAGTTTATTGATGAGATGTTCTGAAATTTTGGTCTCTAGGGGTTACTATTTTTGGCATTGGTAGCAAGTTACATAAATTGTATCTTTTTTGAAAATATGACATGTCACTACTAGTCATTGGGTTGGAATTGCCAGTAACCAATCACTAGATGTTTCACTTTCTCTATTTCTATCATTATTTATGAAGTGTGTAAAGAAACCAATGTGTTTTTTGAAGAAACAACCTCACACTTCTTAGAAATTTGTCATCCTCATCACCCTTATAAATCTCAAACTAGACTCTTGGTAGTTTGGGATTCATTACTAAGATGAGAATTGGAAACACTAAATTGCATAGAGAGATGTTCATTAAATTTAATGTAAAATTACCAATTAATATCACTAATAAAGATAAGTTGTGAGCTTATCCACCTATCTTTTATCATACCTTTAATGAAAAATGTGAGAATTTAGGATTTTATTAGTTTATGTCCAATAAGATAAGTTGAGCTCTTCCCAATCCTACTATATCGTAGTTTTTATGGGTAAATAGGTAAGTAAGAATGGTCATGCCTTTACATATCATGTAATATGTCTCAGATAACCAAAAGTAAAATTCAACTCTACTCATGGAGTGGTGTACCTATATGGGCACTAGTTTGCTTATATTAGTTAACATATATTTTTATCTCTTATGTTATTTTTTAGCATAAATAGGGAGGTATAATGAATAGCAACCACTATGAAACATCACCCGAAATACATGTTGTAACCTTTGCCCCATGAAACCCAAGGCTAAATTTCATTGTAAATGTGAAGATTCTAATGCATGAGATGCAATCTCACATACTTTATACTTTTGGGATTGAAAAATGCCTCATAAGTGGTCAAAGCCTCACCACCCAAGTGAAAAAAGTTATATAATGCATGTATTTCAACTTTCGAGGGGGGGGGGTTGGGTTAAAAATACCTTTTGGCATGCCAAAATTGGCATTTTGATGAGTTTTATGAGGGGTATAACATTTCCACATTAGAGATGCCTATTAGGGGGGGGGGGTATAAATCATCTACACCCAACATTGGGGGGCATGACATCAACCATGCTTAGAGTAGGTGGGGGATGTGGTATAACCCTTATTCCTAGTGTCATGACTTCATCCCCCCAGCATTGCTCTAGCATGGTCCAATATTCTAGCATTGCACCAACTCTAGTGTTGACCTTGCATTAGCATTACTATTGAAAGGCCCAACATGGGTGGAAAGAGTCAACAAGGATGAAATTCCCATTTACTATTTTTGATAAATGGAATGGATTTGATGTCATGGGGGTATGACACTTGGCATATACAGTAACCTCACTAGAATTGAACACCCACCACACCTGCACATAGCCAAAATTTTGTCATCAACCAAGCAAAATTTATAGCAGCAATCAAGTAGAATTTACAACAGCAATCAAGTAAAATTTGCAACCAAGAGTGCTATAAAACCCAAGCATCAAGACAATGATGAAAGGGTTCCACACTTTTGCATTTTTTAGGAATTTTTGTACTTAAGAGCACTAAGCACACATAGAGCTTCTTGAATGCTCTAGCATGGAACACATAGCCATTGTTACCCATGTTATCCCCCTTTGAGATTTGTGAGACTTTGGTATTCTAAGCACCTAGACACTAAAACTCCCAACGCTGATCACTTTTGTGATCCAGATACCTCACACCTCTCATCCCCCTACATCAATAATTCTGCAAATCTAGTGTAAGAGCAACAAAGGTTCAAAAGCATTAGGAGTGGTAGAACCCTTGTATCATGGAGCTGAATGTAGCAATTTCAATGGACTTTGAACCCCTACCGACATGAACCCCCTTGTTGCAACAAGCCATCTTGTACACATTTTCTATACCTTCTTTATTTCTACTAAAATAAAGTTCATAGTTCCATTTGTATGCAAGTTTTATTCATTTGTTTCATTTTGGCATAATTTATCCTCCAGATTTATAGTTTGCATTTTCATTTTTTGTTACCTTGTTTTTTCCTCCTTTAAGTTCATGGAATATCCACTGTACCATCTAGGGCATCTCAGATCCTATTTCTCCAAGGTCCTTGGGATCTAAGGTCAATGCTATTTCACTAGAATTCTTAGTTATTCCAGCAACCAAGATTTTCAATCGCTACATACTACATCTGCTAATTTATAAGATTCTTGTAAA
>MNCI01015796.1:940161-959665 GCA_015680685.1 Gnetum montanum | reverse complement strand
AACCCCCCCCCCCCCCCCTTTTGGTAATGTCCAAAACTTAATAAATTTGGTTAACATTATTCCAAACATATAAACTTTTTGGTAATCTCCAAAACTTAAGAAAATGGGTTAGTCTTGTTCCAAACATATAAAGTACTTCTCCCCCTTTTTGAACATAACCAAAAAGGTGAGTCAAACTCCCCCTAAATAGATGCATAGGAAGAAAATGTTTTTGGTGTTTTTTTTTTGTTTTTGTTGATTTTGTGTGTTTTTCTATTTTTGTATGTTTTTGTTGTTATGTGGAGTAAGAATAGAATGAATGAAAGGACTCACATGATATGACAAGGTCCTATCTTCATATTTATGCATAGAGATGTCAATTGATGTTCATCTAGAGGTTTGGTGAAGGCGTTAGTTAGTTGACCCTTGCTTGCAATGAGCTCTAGCCATACATGACCACATTGTGTATGCTCTCATATGAAATGATGAAAAATCTCAATATGTTTGGTATGAGAATGTTGGATGGGGTTCTTTGTCATGTTAATGGTGCTCTTGTTATCATAGTAAATAGGAGTTGAGTTTGCATTTACTCCTAAATCTTTGAGAGTTTCTTTCATCCAAAGTAATTGAGCATAACAATTTTTGGTAGAGATATATTCAATTTCTACTATTGAGAGAGTTGTAGAGGTTTACTTCTTGGTTAACCAAAAGACAAGACTTCTACCCAAAAATAAATAGTTTCTACTTGTGCTATGATAATCATCAGAACATCCTGCCAATCTACATCACAATAACTAGCAAGATCAAGGGAGTAATCCTTTGGATACCAAAGGCCCTAGTTAGTAGTACTTTTTAAGTAGTGAAAAATATGTTTAATAGCTTGATAATGAGAATATTTTTTGGGGTTGACTGATATCTAGTACACAATCCTATACTTAAAGCTATATCTAGTCTACTGGCAGTTAAATAAAGAAGAGTACCAATCATTCCTCTATAAAGCTTGGGATCAATTAGCTTACCTTGATTTTCTTTAACAAGTTTAGAATTTATAGTCGTAGGAGTATCTTTAACTTTGACGTCAACTAAGCCATATTTGAGTAGAAGATCTTTTACATATTTGATTTGACATATGAAGGCTCCATTAGTTGTTTGATTGATTTGAAACCCAAGAAAGTTCTTGAGTTCTCTCATAATGCTCATTTCAAATTTAGATTGCATAAGATTAGAAAACTTCTTGCAAAGAATTTCGTTAGTGATACCAAAAATAACATCATCAACATATACTTGAGCAATTAAAATATTTTAACCTTTTCTTTTAAGGAATAATGTAACATCAACTTTACCTCTTTCGAATCCATTTGATGTGAGGTGTTGAGAAAGCCTTTCATACCAAGCCCTTGGAGCTTGTTTAAGACCATAAAGAGCTTTCTTGAGTTTATATACATGATTAGTCTTCGTGGAATCAACAAATCCTTCAAGTTGTTCAATGTAAACTTCTTCTTGAATGGTTCCATTTAAGAAGTAACTTTTCACATCCATTTGATAGAGCTTGATGTTGTTAATGTTAGAATAGGAAATAAGAAGTCTAATAGATTCTAGCCTATAGGTGTAAAAGTTTCATCTAGATATGTTCCTTGTTGCTGGTTGTATCCTTTGGCAACCAATCTAGCATTGTATTCAATGATGTTTCCATCTTCATCAATCTTGTTCCTAAAGATCCATTTTGTTTTAATGATAGGTTTATTAGTGGGCCTAGGTGTTAATTCTCATACATCATTTCTATCAAATTGAATAAGTTCATCTTGCATAGCTAAAATTCATCCTTTCTCTTTTTCAACTTCCTTAAAGATTTTAGGTTCAAGTTGAGAGAGATATGCGTAAAAGGCACACATTTCTTTGAATTGGCTTCTAGTATAGACATCGTCTTGAACATCTCCAATTACATCATTGAGAGAGTAAGTTTTGTAGAGTCTAGGCTTTTTTGGTAGAATGAAAGATATCTCTTAGACATCATCATTTTCTTCCTCTTCATGATCACTACTAGTTTTTGAATTTTTGTCATCTTGCGCTAAAGTTGGGCTAGATAAGTTTTAAATGGGAATATCTTCATCATCAAGTTTAAAGACAAGTAATGTTATAGTCATCTATTTTGACATTTATAGTTTCCTTCACCATATTTGTTCTTTTGTTAACTATTTTGTATGCCCTACTAACTAGAGAATATCCTAAGAAAATTCCTTCATTGAGTTTTGCATCAAACTTTCTCAGGTTACATTTATCATTTAGAATATAGCATTTTGAACCAAAAACATGAAAATAAGCTACTGAAGGTTTTGTTTCCTATCTATAATTCATAAGGATTTTTAGAGGTGAATCTTCTTACTAGAACTTTGTTGGATACGTAATAGGTGTTGTTGATGGCTTCAGCCCAGAAGTGATGAGGAAGGCTTCGATCATTTAATATTGACATCCCCATCTCATTTAGGATTATGTTCTTTCATTTAGCTACACCATTTTGTTGAAGAGTTCTTATAGTAGAGAATTGATGTAGAATGTCATCCATTTGATAGAACTATTTAAATTTTTCATTTTTGAACTCACCTCAATTGTTACTTATGATAACCTTAATACCATATCCTTTTTCTTTTTGGATTTGATTACTAATTCTCAAAAAATGATCAAACACTTCATCTTTATGATACAAAAAGACAACCTAAGTAAAGTGAGAGTAATCATCAACAATGGTTAAAAAAATATCTTTTCTTTCCTAAGCTCAAAGTTTGAATTAGACTAACCACATCCATATGAAGTAGATCTGAGGGATGAGTAGTAGAAATACATTTTTTCTTATCAAATCTTGCCCTCATTTTTTTTCCCTTTTAATAGGCTTGACATTTATTTAAATTGAAATCTTTAAGCTTAGGGAGACCATGAACCATTTCTTTAGATACCAAGGTCTAAAGAATTTCCTTATTTATGTGGCCCAGCTTCCTATGCCAAAGATATGTATCATCTGCACAACTTACTAGACACTTGGATTCAAGTTTAGAAGAATTTCCAGAAATAGTGGTATACATATTTCCTTTTCTAGATCCTTCAATCATAACATTTCCTGTAGATAAATCTTGTATTGTACAAATTTCTTTTGAAAAAGTAACATTAAAATTTGAATTACAAAGTTAAATGACACTAAGAAGATTATGTTTTAATCCATCAACAAAAAACACTTTGTTCACAGTTTGTAATCCCTTACCTTTTCCTCCTATAGTACCAATACCTATTATGTGTGCTTCCATATCATTTCAAAAAGTGAATGTATCACAATTTTGTTTCTTAAAATGGATGAAGTAGGATTTGTCACTTGTCACATGCCTTGAACACCCCCTGTCAATATACCATACATTAGTCTTTAGATCAAGAGATAAAGCAATTTCTAGGATATCCATATGGATCACATGTATCTTGAGGTATATAATCCATTCATTTTCAAAATATCATAATAAGCTTTCATAATGAAAGTATGTGTACTTCTTTAGTTCATATTAGCAATAGAGGGCTTCAATACTCTAAGAAGATATATTCATAGTGTGCAGTACTACCATAGAGATATAGGTATTTAAAAAATTAGTTAAATAGAGCACATTGTTTCATAGGTCTAACAAACCAAATTCCAATTAAGAGCTACCCTCTTGTTGGTAACCCATGGCTAATCAAAATAAAACTAAGCCAAGCCTTTTAATTTATGTTCAAAACAATTTTACAAAAAGATTGATGTCTAAAGTTAAAGCATGTAAAATTAGGTAACTTATCTAAATAAGCTATAAATCAATATCATATGATTTTATAATCATTCTATATTCTAATCCTTTTGAGGCATCAACAAGGGCTTACTAATTTCATGGCAACATATATCTAGCTTTTAAGGAAGGGTCAAAAGAAGATTACTTATCATGCCAAAGTTTTTAGAAATTGATATTCATAAAGTAATTGTTGATCACTCAAAGGTAGTAGATATTTTACAAATTGAACCAAAGATATTTTACTCTGGTAGCAAATGAATAAGCCTTTAAAAAAATTTCATACACTTTCATTTATGGATGCTTCATAATAACTTATGAGGTTCATGCTCCCCCTACATATGTGCTTATTTTTGTTCTACAGAAAATGTCATTACTACCTTACTCTAAAAAGGAATTTTGTAATTCAATGAGAAAAGAAAAAAAATATTGGATAAAAATCAGAACAAATATTTCTTTCCTCTTGATCAATCAACTAAACATTTCTTATAAAACTTAGTCTGATATTATTAAATCAATGGTAATTTATGATAGACATGGATGCAATATCATTCTTGATTCTCAAATTCTACCTTTTTACAAGAATAAGCCTTTTTACTAACATGTATGCTGCTAAAAGACTTTAAGCATGAGATAGCCATACTATTTTGATCTTCTTTCCTATGGATAGGGATATATGTTTCAAAAAGAAAATTTATAAACTATTCAATGACAAACCAAAATTTTAAATAGCAAGGAAATGAAAACTTACCATGACTTACCTTACTTGCATTTGAAATGAAAAAGACTAATGAAGCTTGAGATGAAATCCTCTATC
Organism: Gnetum montanum; assembly: GCA_015680685.1. Taxonomy (NCBI): domain Eukaryota; kingdom Viridiplantae; phylum Streptophyta; class Gnetopsida; order Gnetales; family Gnetaceae; genus Gnetum; species Gnetum montanum. The sequence continues at coordinate 955,072 of MNCI01015796.1, read as the reverse complement.
ATGGAGTACCTCCTTACTCTTTGTTTTTCTTTCATCAATTCTTTTGTATGACAACCCTTCTTGTTCATGTTCTTCAAGATAAAAGAATCTATAATCATCTACTATATCATCCATTCTTATAATAATTTTTCCAACTTTCAGCTCATTTCCATTCCAAGTTACCATTTCCTGCAAGATATCCTTACTAGGATTCTTTTGACAAGACCAAGCATCAATGCTATTTTTTCCAACTTGAGGATAACTAAAATCTTATTTAATTCCAAAATTTTTATAAAAATATAAAGTTTTATCCTTCAAAATATTTTTTTCAAACCTAATTATACTTTAGCTAGAGCTTGTATCCTCTTATGGGGTTTCTTCCAAATTTTTACTCCTAGGATGATTCTCATGGACTCCTTCCTCTTGAGAATCCTTGCATTTCTCTTCATCTAAAGATGTTAGTAGTTGAATCTTAATTTGGAATATAATGTATGAATTTCAAAAATTTTCTATTTAGATTTTTCTTTACCTTCTAAAGTAGATAATATAGTATAAGAATTTCTTCTCTTAATTCACTATATATTTCTTCATACTCACATCTTGATTCATTAGAAATTTGTACTAGATTTTCATTTGCAAGAGCCATGAAAACAAACTGATAATCTTTTGTAGAGTTATCCACTTCTTCTTCACTTTGCTCACCATCATCCTAGCTAGTGTAGAACTTTGCCTTTTTTATATTCCCATCAGTCCTTTCTTTTCGGTGCAACCTACCATTACTAGGATATTTGAAGGTCACATGGCCTCTTCCTCCACATATTCAAAATTATATTCAAAATGCCTTAAAATTAGAATTTGAAAAATTATTACCTTTATCCTTACCTTTAGAGTTGGATTGGTTGGGGCCTGATTGATTGAGACTTTTTCCCTTTCTTAAGAGAATATGTTGAACTCTTCTTGAAAGAAGAGCTATTTCATCTTCATTGCTCACATCTTATTCAGCTAGTTGTTTTTCTTTGGATGATAACTTTAAGGCAATGGGATTTTCTTTTACTACCCCTTCACTTATGAGGTTCATTCATAAGCAAAAAGATTGCTTTGGAGTTCTTCAAACATTAAGACCAAAAACTTCCTAATTTCTTCCATAGCTATAATCTTATGTCTAAACTTAGTTTGGAGTGTTCTAATAATCTTTATTATAACATCACTTTCAAGTAATTCCTTACCTATACCCCTAATTGCTACAACTAGATCATTAGCCCTAGAGAAATAGTCTTTTATCTTTTCACCTTCTCTCATTTTGAGTTTGTCATACTTACTTTGTAAGACCAAAACCTTAGATTGTTTACCTATAGATGTGTCTTTATAGGTAGCTTCTTAGGTTTTCCAAGTTTCCTTAACATTTTTACAACTAGCAATCCTATTGAATTCAGACTTATTTAATGCATAATATAAACAATATTTTTCTTTGGAATCATACATAAACATATCTCTTTCTTCTAATGTCCACGTGCTCTATGGTTTGAGGGCCTTTGTTGCATTATCAACAAGTGGTATGTAACCTTTGAGGATGGACTCCTAAAGCTCAAACTCCATTGGCTCAAAGAAGTCTTGCATCCTTGCCTTCCAATAGGCAAAATCAAATCCATAAAACATTGGTAGCATTATGTAGGATGTCCCCTCCATAGTTCACTCTTGAAGCTTGATGTTGAACACAAGGGTACTATGCTCTAATACTACTTGAGGATTGAGAACATAGAAGGGGGGTTGAATAAGTTTTGCAATAGAAATCAAACCTATCACAAAAAAATAAACCAAAAATTACTTAGTTCCCCAACTTCAGTACTCCACACTAAAAGGGTAGATTCCTTGCATACCTCTAGACTTTGTTTCTTTCAAAATGTGCTTTTGAGGACACCACAACCTTTATAATATTTGAGCTCCACTATGGATAGCTTCTTCACTATAAAATCTCCCAACCCCACAAGGTCCCAACAAGCTCAAAGTGTGGTTTATAGGATCCCACAACCTATACAAAAATTGAGATCCTCACTAGAGTGTGTTGGCACTACAAAACCACTTAATCTTATAGGATTCTAACAAGCCAAATATTGATTCCTTCTCGCAAGAAGCACATCAACCCCACAAGGCAACAAAGAAATAGAAAGAAAAATAAGGAATGAGTGTAACTTAAATTATGGATCCTTGTACTTTGAAGCACAATACTACAAGTAAGCAAATGATGAGACAGTTAAGAATACATGTACAATAACATAGAATGAACAATGATAGCTTTGATGTTGACAAGCCTTGCATAATTTCCAAGAATTTTATGTCTTCTTATAGCTTTCAAGCTTTTGAAAATGTCCCACATATTGATGCAATAGCTACCCAATGGCTACTGTAGACATCCCCTTCAAAGTTGGAATGTCTACCTAAGTTCAGCCTTAATTCTAGAGAGATGTCTCCTTGGAGAATGGGATGTCTCATCGGAGATGTATCTAGAGAGACATCTTCTTTCCAATAGGGACATATTCTATTTTTTGAAGACATCTTCCTATGAATCCATTCTTCTCATCTGAGACATCTACTATTTCTTGGAGACATCTCCTTAACTATTTAGCTTTGGTTCCTAAGGTTTTCTCTCATTGATTTTGCTTCTTTCTAATCCTTGAAGCATCTTCATTTGGTTTTTAGTCTTCATTTTCATCCATATCTGTTCATGCTCTCATCTTGCCTATGAAGTCTCCATTTTGACAATCTATTGTAGATTTCATTTCCTTGAGTCCTTATGGTGTAGAGTTCTTGTTCATGACTTGTAGACACATCATCCATAATAAGCATTCTTTATTATCCATTTTTCTTAAGGTTTTGACATAAAAAAGTCAACATGAAAGGCCAATGAAGATCATAAGACAAACCAATGGCTCCAAACAAGCAAACAGAGGGACCTAATGGCTAAAGAAACATTGAAGTGAGGTGTTGATTCCTCAAAACCATTACTAAGTGATCGACACTTTGAAGTAGAAGCATGAAGATTACATCAATTAATCAAAATGTCATTGCCATAACCATGATCATGATGTTAGCATTTGGAACTCATTGTTAATCCTATGCTGCTTCCTCATGAACAAATACATACTTCAACCTATATCACCTTACCATAACCTGATACCATCATCACAAGCACTCCTTGGCATGGTTCAACACTAAAAAATCAAGTGCAAAGAGGAAATGTTGGTGATGGACTTGCAATGGCATTTTTTATTCTTTGTCAATGTCTCTAGGATCAATCCTCAAAACATTGACAATGAAGGACCAATGAACTATCATTTAAAAAATGTATGTTTCAACCTCCTTTAGCATTGCAACCTTCACCCCTACACTTAAGGTATTTTCATTGATAAATGTGAGGTATTTTCATTGATAAACTTAAGGTATTAACAACCTTGGAAGAGTTATTTGAAATATTTTTCATAGTAAAAAAGGTGACTTTGGACTTTGTAATGTTTATGCTCCTAATAAATTAAAAGATAAATCAAAAGTTTGGAATATCTTCTATCTCTACCTAAAGTTCCTTGGATTATTGGAGGTGATGTCAATATGGTTGAAAGTTATTTAGATAAACTTGATAGTCTTCCTCCTAATATTTCTTCTCAAGAAAAAGAAGATTAGTGCAATTTCAAAGAAAAATATTTTCTTTCTAACATTATCTTTTTATTCCCATCTCACTTAAATCAATAGCATTATAATTAGTATAATTATTGATGAGTGGCAAGGTACCCCTACACTCAACCATATGAATACGAGTGTTTCACGCACGATTCGGTCGAATTCCAAGGACTAAGTGCCTATGTGCCTTTGTGGAATAACGATAGGTTGGTTGATTATTGTCTTCCCAAGCTTACCTGTATGTCACAATTGGATGGTTAAGTAAGCTTGAGGCATATGATTTTTATAGCTTTTATGTTTTTATGTCCTACTGCTAATAAGGGAGGAGAGAGAGATAACTAAGTGACTAATTTAACTTAACTACTGATTAACTAGGCTTTAATTAATCCTAACACTAGTATTTGTTCTCACTTGCTGTACACATCCTAAACCAGTGCAACACTACTGGGATTACCAAACGCTAATCGTTACTAGGTTACCAAGTGTTACACGCATGCTTGAAGCGATCATACTGAGTGTAATTTAATGATTTGCTTAATTAATCAAAATGAATTTCTATGCTAATAATAGAAATGTAAAGTGCATAAAATAAAATAAAATAAATGCATAAGAACATAAAATAAAAGAAATGTGTAAGAAAACAAATCTCAAGTGCTGCAAGGATGAATTGAAGAGCTCGTCTTTATTGTTGTACACAAGGTGTGCTCAGGTACACAATGCTCAAATAAAGATCCATCCACACTTAGACCTCCTACTACGAGCACTTGGAAAATACTCTAACAGACTACAAGAGTTTCGCTTCTTGATTTCTAAAAGACTTCTTTTGCAATTGTATGCCTAGGCATTGTATTTATAGACTTGGAAGAAACTACTCTAATAATTAGAGTAACTGCTCTAATAATTAGAATAAATGCTCCAATAATAATCACTCTAATTATTAGAGTAACCACTCCAATAATAACCGCTCTAATAATTAAAGTAACCACTCCAATATTAACCTCTAATTATTAGAGTAACCACTCCAATAATAACCACTCTAATTATTAGAGTAACTGCTCCAATAATAACTGCTCTAATAATTAGAGTAACCACTTCATCATACCCCCATGATTGAATGAAAACTCATCCTTGAGTTCCTTACAAAATATTGGGAAGGTATGGGATTATTAACTAATTGAGAATTGACAATGAAATGGGATGATAGACTCAACATGCCTAGTGAATGGATCAATAAGCATATTACAACATTATGGTGAACACTTACATAAATGATATCCAAGCCTTTATTTGGCAACTTGTAGAGAAAGAGAGAGAAAGAAAATGAAGCGTATTTCCACCAATGCTAAGATTGCGCCTTCCGTTGTTTATCCATAGCCATGCCACCAGACTTTCTCCTTTCATAAATGCTCCAATTTCAGTCCATCCTAAGTGCTTCCTCCAAGCCTAGTCCATTGTTTGTATGATCGCCATCTACACACACAACATCGTCACAAATGAGCAAGGATAGATAAACCACAATGCAATTGATACCTTGCCTCAATATGAAGCACATTGGCTAAGTTGTAGTTATGGCAGAAACTAGTTCGAAGATTTATCATGAGTGACTACCCAAGGTGTAGGGGTTAGGCAAATAGTAAAATGGAGAAAATTGATAAATTTATGCCAGGGCCCCCACGAGTAAGAGCGAACCTCCAGTAGCTATAAGATGGAAAAATATGAGGAACAAGAAAAATGGGAAAAAATAACAACAACAATGCCAATAAAATGAATGTCATAGATGGGAATGAAACAAGAGATGATTGATTACAAGAAATGTTTAAGGAAAAAAACTTAACAATTGCACCAAAAAGGAATGCCAATGGGTCCTCCCCAAAGCAGGCTCATGCTTTTTATGCCCTAACAAACCCACAAACCAAAGAGTCTGTAGGCTCTAGGAATGTCATTTGGAAGCAAGAATTAAAAACTTACCCACAAGAATTCACCAAAGAAAAACAATGCATCAACCCAAAATGGACTAATGATAAAACCAGAATGAGGTGGAAATGGGAAGAAAGATGGAGAGGAGAGAATGGAATGGAATCCCAAGAACAAGGTTGTGTAAAGTCCCTTGTGTATTTCATGGTTAATGTGACTGAGTAGAACTCATCCCAAATCCAGGTTCAAACAAACCACATCCAATGACCTCGTGTCAACACACTTGACCAATCCATCCACTTGTAGCAACAAGAATGCTTCCACAAAGAGTCACCACCATTTCAAGGAGAGCGAGATGGAGAAGCAGGAAGCGAGAAAGGACCTTAGTTAGAGGGAACCTTTAGGCATGGGTAACATGTCTTTCTAGTGCCATAACTAGCATTTGTAGCCCATATTGCTTTATTATGTCTAAGGGGTGTGCTTTGAATTCTCACCTTTTTTTTCTTTGTTTTTTTTTTTTTTTGCATGAGAACCACACCATGCAAAGACTTATTTTTATTCACTTAGCTTCTCGATTTATGAACAATGTCAGAATGGCAGAAAACCTAAGAAAAAGCATCCAAGCACCCAAGAGAATGGTCATCACAAATGCATCGAATCTCCTTGAAGTAACACCCTTTTCATCCTTTCAGTCTTTCATTGGTTTGAAAAGTACCTAGCCACAGATTCATTAAAAGTTTACTTAGAAAAAAGGGACTATATAGTTCCAAGCCAAAGGAGACCATAGAGTTGTATGGATGAGTGGACGGTGTGGACTCATTGCCTATTTTACCAAAAGAACCATACCTTAATATTAGCATCATAATTCAAAGGTAAAAACCAAACATTAGCAATGAATATGATATAATTCAATCTACCATCATGAGCACTTATTGGATGACAAATAAAAGCAATCAAGCAAACAAAGAAATAGTAAAAATATGAACGATGGTGTAAAACAAAAATAAGAAAAGTTGAAAGAATGTGTAAAACACAAATTCAAAAAGAACTAAGGGTCTAGAATGGTTAGCATAGGTAGCCATCTCCCCCACAACTAAGTTGGAAAGAGGAGATCCAAAATAGTGAGCAGGGTTGTCCATCAAGAGAGGTATCATGTGTATTGGCTGTCCTAAGCTCCTAGAAAAGTTTGGTTTGTTGCATGTTGACCAAAATTTTTATATCTAGGCTCTTAGGTTTGTATATTGGCATGGCCCCTGAAGGAAAATTTGCATAAATAATATAAGGTCCTTTCCACAATGTTTGAAATTTAGTACGTTGTGGCACATGTGTGGGATTCCAGTAGAGAACCTTATCTCCTGACTGATATTTAACTTTCCTAATTCTTAGGTCATGGTGTTGTTTATTGTAGGCCTTGTGCATTTCGTTAGATGATAGGTCAGCTAATCAGTTTTAATCTAGCAAGTTAAGGGTTACTAAACCATTGTTTCTGTGCTAGATCAAGATCAAGGTTGAGGTCACATGCCGTGCATAGTGTATGGAGCTCAATTTGAATGGGAAGCATTGGTAATTTACCATACACTAACTCATAGGGAGAGTAGCTTGTAGGGAGTTTCCATGTGGAGTGGGATGCCCAAAGAGCATCGTTCAATTTAGTGCTCCAGTCTTGCCTAAACTTGCTAATCGTTCTTGTCAATATCTTTATAATCTCCCTATTGGTGACTTCTACTTGACCATTCACTTGGGGGTGGTATGGTGTAGTCAATTTATTCTCAACCCCTAAGCATTGCATTAATTTCTAAAAAGTTGCACTTGTAAAGTGTGTACCATTGTCTAAAATAAGTGCACGCGGCACACCAAACCTGTTTATGATTTGTGGTTTAATAAATTGTGCAGCTGTAGATGATTTATGATCTTTAACAGTAGCTACTTCTACCCATTTTGTTAGGTAATCAACAATAATAATATAAGTTTTTCCATTGTACATTGGTGTAATTGGCCTCATAAAATCAATTCCCCAAATGTCAAAGGGTTCTAATGGTTGAATCCATTGTTGTGGACCCTTCATTGTAGCAATCATTCCCCCATCACGTTGACAACACTTACAAAATTAGATGAAACGATGAGCATCCCAAAACAATGTAAGCCAATAATATCCTGCAAGTAAGATCTTGATGGTCATTCATCTTCTAGTGTAATGACCCCCACAAGGACCCTCATGAGCATCTTGGAGAACTCATAGTTGATCTATATTGGGAACACACCATTGAACCAAGCCATCGAAACACACCTTGTAAAGTTGCCCATTGATTTCCATAAAGTACTTGGCTCGATGAAGAAACTATTGTTTCTTCTTAAGGTTTAACTCTTGTGGTATTTTTTGGGTGAAGATATAGGTAAGAATGCTACTGTACCAGTTTTTCTCCATAGGTGATTGATTATTCACTACACTAGCAAAGATGAATTCATCATAGAAATGATTAGAAATTATGTACTCATCCTCTTTGTTGTCCCATCGCAACCGAGGTAAATGATTAGCAACTACATTCTCGGTGCCCTTACGATCGATCATCGTTAAATCAAACTCTTGTAAGATTACAATCCATCATATGATAAGAGGGCTTACCATTGGCTTATTTATGAGGAACTAGATTGCACTATGATCTGTATGTATATATACTTTATATCCCAATACATAGTGTCTAAAATTTTCTAGTGCAAACACTACAGCCATTAATTCTTTCTCTATGGTAGTGTAGTTAAGTTGTACACCAACGATACTTCTACTTTCACAGTGGATGTAATAAGGATGCTTCTGGTCATCTAACTGTGTAAGTATGGCTTCTAAAGCATAGTTGGACGTGTTAGTCATGATATGGAATGGTTTGAACCAATTAGGAGCTTGTAGAATGGGTGTTTCTACTAGCTTCTATTTCAGAGTTGGAAAGTTAATTCGTATTCCCTGGTCCACTCGAAAGGTATGTTCTTTTTCGTTAATTCCATCAATTTTTTAGAAACCTTTGAAAAGTTCTCAATAAATCTCCTATAGTAGAGAGTATGTTCAAGGAATAATCGAATATCTTTGACAGTTTCCGGTTGACGGGTAATTCCTTGGATAATTTTGATTTTCTTGGGGTCTACCTCTATCCCTGTGTGTGAGATTTTGTGCCCTAGTACTACGCCTTCTTGGACCATCAAGTGGATTTTCTACCAATTGAACCTCAAATTGGTTTCTACACATCTTTTTAACACTTCAAACGGTCCAAGACTTGATCAAAGTTTTCTCCATAAGTGGAGAAGTTGTCCATAAAGACCTCTACGCCATTCCCTATCTACTATTGGAATATGCTTAGAACTAGTTGTTGAAATGTTACAGGGGCATTGCACAAGCCAAACGACATCTGTTTGTATGTTCCCCAAGGATTGGTGAACGTAGTCTTGGCTTGGTCTTCTGGGGATATTTTTATTTGGTTATATCCACTATATCCATCCAAAAAACTGTAATAGCGATGCCCTACGATGGTGGCTAAGACTTGGTTGACAAATGGCAACGGAAAGTGATCTTTGAATGTTGCCATATTCAGTAACCTAAAATCTATGCACACTCTCCATTTGCCTCACTTTTTAGGCACAATAACTATGGGGTTAACCCATTCACTATCAGTAATGGGGTATATGAAGCTAGCCTTGAGAAGCTATTCAATTTCTTCCTTGACTACTTACTTCAGCTTTGGGTTCAAATGCCTCTGCGGTTGTCTTCAAGGCTTCATGGAGAGGTTGGTGTAAATCCTATATTGGCATATCCTAGGATCTATTCTAGTTAATTCAGGATATGACCAAGCGAAGGCTTTTGACCATCTATAGATTACCTTCAGCAATTCTTCTTTTTGTTGAGGAGTAAGCTTAGCGCTGATAATTACCGATTTTCCATTTTTAAGGAATGTGTATTCCATACCAGTGGGCAATGATTTTAGCTTAAGGGGCTCCTACTTAAATTTCTCAAGGATTTCCAACTTTCCCCAGTTGATATTTTCAAGGTAAGACTTGGAAGTTGGCGGTGGACTTGCTCTAATGCGTCTATGCTATCAATGTAAGCATAAGTCAAATCCTCAGTTGGTTCCATGTATATGAGTGAATTGATTTCTTGATCAGCTATCAGCCACTAGGTGTCTTCCTGTCATGTGGCTGCTGCATACAGGCATCTTTGTATGTTAATCACTTGTGCACACTGATTGCATGCAGGCAATGCTAAACTTTTCACAAACCATGACCTCTGCACACAATTACATCCTATGTCACTATATGCGATGCATGAAACTTTCTTCTTCTCGATCTTTTTGAATGTATTTTCCTTTGATATTTCTAGGGAAGGATCACAGATTCCTAGGCATGCGTTGATGGTGCTTAGCCATGCTTTTCCCATTATGATTGTGAAGTCCCCCTTACTGTTGTTTACCTGAATCACTAGGAAGTCAGCTGGGTATGACCACCCACAAATAGTGGTAACAATGTCTTCCACCAGTCCCAATGGGACAGTGATGGACTGGTCGGCCAACTCTAAATGGATGTTTCTCTTTTTCAATGGAAGCAAGTTCCAGGCCTTGTACATTTCTTGAGAAATCAAGTTGACACCGGAGCCTGAATCCAAAAGAGCCTTGCACAACCCATTTTCAGCAATTTGTAAGTATATCAGAGGACTCCTAGGATTAGAGAATTTCCTGGAAAGGTGACCAACTTTGATCCAATCAGTGACGGCATGTGTTAGCATGATCGTATGTGTTGAGTGCAATGGTTAAGTTGAAGAAGGCTCCGAAGTTTTGATTGATACTGAGGCATCTAAGGAATCAGCCACTTGTGATTGCAAGGGCTTGGTTAGTCTGTTGGTTCTAAAAAAAGGTCTTTTCTTCATGTGGTTGTTGGAACCAATAGTAGGTTGAGAGTTAACAGCCCTTATGACATTACGTTGTTGTGGCTGGGTGGGGATTTCACCCTGCATAGCTAGAGCAAGTGGTAGTAGATCTATTGGTGGAAGAGATGCAGCCGGATAAGAAGGATGATATGCTTGCAGAATATCGCCCCTAGAAGAGGGAGTCCCATAATACTCATGGGCTTGGTAGTGAGGTTGAGGAGTGATGTGACTAGTAGAGTCATGTGGGGAGATTTTCTACTACACATAATATCCATATGGGTCAGGTTGTCGGTAAGGATACTGTTGCCTTGGTGGTGGCATTCGCCATGATTGTGGGTGCTACCACTATTGATATTACTCAATCGGTTGTGGTGGAGTTCCACTTGGATAATACGTTAAGGGTTGGTGGAATTATCTTGGGTTACCTTGGGGGTTAGGTAACCTTCGGGGTGCTTGTCGTTTGTTCAAATGTGGGTTGAGTGCATACACCCCAAACTCTTGTAGATGTGAGATTACAAGGAAACATCCCTTAGGATGGTCATATTGACATATTTCACATCCACTATCATTGTCTATTTCCGACTCCACAACCTCTTCAATGATGGCAACTTTGCCCTTACCCTTGCTACGTGCATGTTCAGCTTCTCTCCTATTTCTTTTTTCGTGATCAATACCTTGCTCTCTAGACTCCTCTACTATTTTAAAAACAAATTGAAATCTATTGTCTAGGGAATCCCACATTTGGTCTACCTTTGTTGATACTTTTGATGTCAACTTTTGGATAGGCAAAGTTTTCCTATTCACCATCTCTTTGAGTGGTGACTCTTCTTCATCCTCACAAAATCTTACTTCCCTCTTTCGAAGGGAAGGATCTTGGTTATCCTCTTCCACACTTTTTCTCTTTCATAGCTCACATTCTTCCTTAGCAACTTTCTCCAATAGTCTTTGAATTTGATGGGACCTAAGCTCGGATATTCTCCCTTAGGCATAAGTCCCAAGGGTTCTTGTCGTTTCATGCCTAAGCCCATCCACGAGATGGCGTAGTTGATCCCTTTGCGAATAACCATGGCTAGGACAACGATGTAACAGTGCATAGTATCGGCCCATGGCATCATCCGAGGGTTCATGTCCTCGTTTCTAGCCTTGGATTTGCTTTCGCAAGTTAGACACTCAAGAGTATGTTTGGTACTTGTCATTAAATAGGTCTAACTATTGGCACATTTGGCCATTCCATGGAACAGTTGGAATATTTTATTAAATCTTGGAACAATCTATGGTTGTAAATTTAGAAGTAATTTTACAGCTTTAATGTTGTGGGTTGATGGGTGTTTTTGGAGAAGTAATCCACTGGTAAATAAAATGATGTTGAGGCCTTCTTGGAAATACGAAATTAAAGTGTCAAATTATTCCTTAGCAAATAAAGAATTAGATTATTTACCTCAAAAATAATAGAAAGAAACCCCAAACAAAGCATACTTCCTGTTAATGTTCTTTCTGAGAAACCCCAAACCACCGTTTATGTTGGAAAAATAGCTACCGCCGTGGATAACGGGTTTTTACATTCCATGCTTAAGTTTTCTAGTCCAGTTAAGAGTTGGACACGTGCAGAAGATCCAACGCATGGACTGCCAATAGGTTTTGGATTTTGTGAATTTAAATCAACGAAGGATGAGAAGGTTTCTGTTCTAGATGAACCCGAATTTCCTCAAGTTGAGAAGCCCATTGATAAAGTTGCTAAAATGCAAAATTTCTCCACCATAAGTGATTCTGAAATTTTTAAAACCACAGAAGCAGAATCTATCACTAATTTTCCGAGTAGCGTAATAAATCAAAATGCAGAAACTAAGAAAAACCACGAGGATACATCTTCAAATCCAGGATCTCTAAAAAAAATGGAGTCTGAAGCATCAAAACAAGCAGTGAAGTACTTTACGAAGGATCGTCTTCTTGTTGCATTTCTTGGCAATGGCACTTTCGATTGGTATGAAGAATCTCAACTGGTACCTTTCTATTTTCATTTTTCTAAAAATTCAAAGCAAAAAAATGCAATAGGATTTCGAAAGGCTGTTTCTTGTGCTTTGGATGAAGTAGCAAGGAGAGTCGAATTGGGGTTAATGTGTGCTTGTTATCCTAAAGATGACCGCAAAGAAATAGGAAGTGGAATTATGATAAATAGTGGAATCATGGAAGGTGCTGTCGTGAATAATCATTCAAACATAACTCAAGCCGTAGCTGCTTCCAGGATTCTGGCCATGGTAAGGAGAACATCACCCACCGTGAAATTGAAAATAGTGGTCGGATTATCAACAGAGCCGTCTCCCAATTTGAGAACCTCAACCCCGCCGGAGCATTCATCGTCTACCAAAAAGTATGACCTTCAATGTCGATAGTTTCTGCAACACCTGCTGTAGAATCTACCTCGAAATCTAGCCTATGGTGCCATGAGGGTTTGACAGGAAATTTCCATGATGCCGGCATTTTATTGGATGGCGCGATCCTCTTCCTGCACCGACGCGAGCTGACAGAGTTCAAGGCTGGCGCAGTGGTCGAAAAAATACAGTGGGCACCTGCGGAGAGGATGGCAGTGGCACCGGCACGGCGTTGTCTATGTACGCCGATATAAACGCACGACCACGATGATCATGAAAATGGGTATAGGGGACTCTACCGATGTCTGTCGTTGAGAACTTAACAACTGCACCGGTCTTCAGGGTTTCTGGTTTTCAATGTCATTGGTGGAGGACCTGGATCTGGGCTTGGATCCCTTCTTCTTAAACATCTGCACATGAACACGGCCCACTTGGAAATCATTTCCAACGATAATAAAGGTGGATCAGCTAGAAACACGTTAGCAGTTTGAGATGGCTTGTTAAATTCGGTTGAGAAATATGTCTATCCAATTGTTGGTATTTGGTTTATCATTAACGTGGCTTCAGCATCATTCATTTTGCTAAAATTTGTTAAGCCCCTTATTTTACTTCAACATCCTTTCCACTTTAAAAAGGGGTGTTTTTATTCACAATGGAAAGAGATTTAAGGGACTTTTGTATAGCATCATTTGTAAAGAGGACATTTGGCTATTATCCTTTTTATTCCTATGGAAGTTGTAACTTCCTATGATAGTTACAACTATGATATTTGTAACTAATTTTAATTTTGATTATCATGAAGACACTTGGCGACTGAAGGGCCACTTTTCAATTGCATGGGACACTTGTCAACTGCAACCTTTTTATCTCCATGGTGACCACTTGGCAATTAAATGAGGCCACTTGGCAACTAAATAGGACACTTGTCACCCGCAACTTTTTTATCTCTATGGTGGTTATAACCACCCAAGATATTTTGTAACTTACCTACCTACCTTTGAACCCTATAAAAAGGCTTCAGGGGTCAAGGAGGGATCATGACACTTGGNCCTCATTTACAAAACACGTGAGGAAAGGGGTTATGCCCTGTTAAAACCCCGATTTGTATTGCAGGCCGTGGCATTTTTTTTCTTTCTTTCTTTTTGTGATGCAGGCTGCGGATCCGCCGGACAAACATCTACGAAATATTGGCCCGTAATTCGGCAAACAGAAAAACGCAGGAAGGCAAACAGAAAAAAGAGAGAACAAAAAACGCAGGAAGACCCAAATTAATTTAGGAGGAAAAATAGAAATTGAAATCCTCTGTTTAGGGCGCGTTGTTCTCCTCCAGCGCACGACGACAAAATTAGATCGCGGTTGCAGAGCCTTCTCGTGCGGAAGTAGTTTGAATCTGCGGTTTTGATGACGCTGCATATTGGATCTTGACGCAAACATGTGTCAGTTCTTGTAGATTCTGGGCAGAAATAAGAGAAAGACCGTTGCCCTAGAACTGTGAGGAAACCTCCATGCGATTTACAGGGAAGAGAAGGAAAATCATTTCACCGTTTCTTTTCCAAAAATTATTCAATTATTTCTACCGCTCAAGCATATGGTCAAATGGAGTATAAATTAACCAGCAATATATACATGTATATACATATATATTCACAATATGAAGTACTCATCGTATGAAGTCTTAGAGACCTACCATCATTTATCCCAAGTTATGAAATATATTATTTACTGCCCATTAAAAATTTGCAATATTGGTTATCCTATTCAATGTCACATTACATTAAAGTTAGCATAAAATGCTCCTCATTTCATGCATGACTTCCTAACTCCCTAACCACATAATCTTCTCCTAGCTTGTTGGGCAAGTAATCTTCTGATTGGTTAGTCAAATTCCTTGAGAGAGAAGTTAGGAGAGATATTTTTGAGATATTTGGAAATTGTAACTTCCCTATACATCACTTAGAAGACTTGACATCTCATTTTGGAGAAGCAAAATACAAGGGATATATATGTATGGAGTAAGTTGCAACTATAGCTTGTATTCCTAAGTATCTTAAAGATTGTATATTGTAACTAC
>MNCI01015796.1:878179-938648 GCA_015680685.1 Gnetum montanum | reverse complement strand
ATCCACACTTAGACCTCCTACTGTGGGCACTTGGAAAATACTCTAACAGACTACAAGCATTTCGCTTCTTAACTGCTAAAATACTTCTTTTTCCAATTGTGCACCTGGGCACTGTATTTATAGACTTGGGAGCAACTACTCTAATAATTAGAGTAACCGCTCTAATAATTAGAATAACTGCTCCAATAATAACCACTCTAATTATTAGTGTAACCACTCCAATAATAACTGCTCTAATAATTAAAGTAACCACTCCAATAATAACCACTCTAATTATTAATGTAATCGCTCCACTAATAACTGCTCTAATAATAACCACTCTGATTATTAGAGTAACCGCTCCAATAATAACTGCTCTAATAATAACCATTCTAATTATTAGAGTAACCGCTCCAATAATAACAGCTCTAATAATTAGAGTAATCACTCCAATAATAACCACTCTAATTATTAGAGTAACCACTTCAATAATAATCGCTCTAATAATTAAAGTAACCGCTTCATCAATTATGAACAGTGAAATGATATAATTTATTATCCTCTTGATAGATTTTACATCTCTAATATTTTCTTTTGGAAGTCTACAAGAGAAATAGAAGTACACATAGATGCTATTTTATCATATCATTTTCCTATTAGCATTTTTCTCTTTAATATTAATTCTTCATCCTTTCAAAAGTATTGGCTTTTTCTTATGAGTGCTAATGTGTTCATAGGACCCAATGGGAAAACATATTTTGAAGTCTTTATGGAATGTAGAAGAAAAGCCTTCTGGTAATATTGGTTAAATTGACTAGAGGCAACAAGCTACTTGTAGAGTTAGAAATTATGCTAAATATTTTGGAAAAAAATTTGCTAAGTATAAGCATCAAGTTAAAGAAGATCTTGCAAAATCTGTAAAGCAAATGCAAATTCTTTTAGACCAAAATCTCTTTGATTTTGAAACTCAAAAAGTCTTAGCTAAAGCTTGTTATGCTAAACAATGTTGAGATATTTTTGAAGCTAAAAGTGCTCTCACTAAAAGGTACATGGGTTGGCTAAAGATTGAAGATGAACCTTGTAAGGAATTTTTTGAATTTTTAAAGGGAAAGGATCAAGTACCTAACTTAAATTAATTTATATAAATAATTCCATCATTAAAGATCCTAAGACTATTAATAGGTTTTTGGCAAATCATTTTTCTTTTATTTTTTCTTTTAAAGGTTTTAATAAGGAATCCTTCTAGGCCTCTAGTACACATATTTCTCATGTTATTATAGAAGCACATTGAAGTATTCTTGAAGTAGAAATTACAGCAAAAGAAATCAAAGCAGCAATCTTTGGCTAGTAGATAGTAAAGCTATAAATTTTGATGGTTTTTTTATTAAAATTTTTAAGAAGCATTGGGACATCATTGGAGATGATCTCTTTCATGTTTTCCAAGAAGCCATTAAAAAAGATTCTCTTGTTAAAAATATTAATAAAAGTGTGATTTATCTTGATTCTAAGCATGGAGATATTTAACATGTTGGTAATTGGAGGCCTATCACTCTTCTTAATAATACTTATAAGATTTTAGCTAAATGCATGGCTTCTTGAATTCAAAAGGTTATTGAAGATATCATCAAACCTAAGCAGAGTAGTTTCGTTAAAGGTAAACATATTTTAAATAATGTTATTGCAGCTTGAGAGGGAATGTAGTGGGCTTTTGATACTAACCAAGACATTGCTTTTATTAAGCTAAATTATGTCAAAGCTTATGACAAGATTCAATGGAATTTCATTATCTCATGTCTATAAACTGAGATTTAGTGATTATTTTATATGACTTGTCTATACCTTGCTTACTGATGCTAATGCTCAAGTTGTTATTAATTTTGGATTAAATTCCTCCTTTTCTCTACAATGGTTAGTTTGTCAAGGTTGTCCTCTAGCTTCCTATATTTTTATTATTGTAGTTTTCTTTTACATAATCTACATTATGATCTAGAAAAGAATTTCATTAAGGGAATTTCAGTTCATAATCAAGGTACATAATTGCTTAACATGAGCTTTGCATATAATTCTTTTTTTATAATCAACAATTTTCTACAACATATCAATACTCATTTAGTGAGAGTAGAGCATTACTACATATTATCTAGCTCTTGAATTAGTTGGCAAAAATTTGTTATTTATTGTAATGGCAGTATTAATGAGTGGGTTACTCTTAAGCCTTGAAAAATTTTGAAAAGAGATTCTATCTTTAAAATTTTAGGAATATCATTTTCTTTTGAGCCTAATGTTACTATTTTGTGAAATTATGTGATTGATAAAATAGAAAAGAAGCTTGACAAATGGAAAGAAAAAAAGCTCACCCTTGCCAGCAATATTTTAGTTATTAAGAAAATGCTTCAATCAACTCATGTTTATTACTTTAGTTGTTGGGATCCTTTTAAAACTTCTTATGAGAGAATTGATCGTATTATCTATTAGTTTCTTTGGTTTGCTAAGCAACATAGAAAATGTTTTTCTAGACTTACTTGGGATATTTGCACTAGTAGCAAGAAATATGAAGGACTTGGCCTCATTAATTGTTATAACTAGTGTATTTCTCTTATAGCTAAATGGATTGCAAAGTGCATTTATGGAGATGATGTTTGGATGTTCCTTTTAAGAAACAGACTTATGCAAGGAAAACCTAAGAATGATAATAGTTGGTCTTCTAATAACTTTCTTCACTATCTTCTTTTTCATTAAGTCATCTCTATTTCTGGTTCTCTAATTCTCAAACAAATTTGGAAGACATGGTGCAAGCTTAGTAAATATTGGAATTACAATCATATTATAGTTTAAAAGATATGCTTAAGTAAATTAACCCATAGTGGCTTCCTTTCAATGAAAGAGCTTGGGCTATTAACGCATCTAGATTGTGTACTACTTAGAGCAAATGTGGTATCACTATAGTTTCTTGTTTGTGTATGTATGATAGATTACTTGGAATGAAGCCTCTAGCCTCTATGGTTTGAATAGAAAGAGAAAAAAGAATTTTGAAAATAAATTTCTAATCTTGAGATTTTATCTAAAGTTAGCAGCAATTTACATCCATGCTTTTCCAAATATTTTATTGGAAGAATGACAAACATGTTTTTCTTTTTAATTTGAAAGTTATTTAGCATCAACACTAAACAATAAACCAAAGCTTTCACGTATTTGCCATTCTTTAAAGTTTCATACATGGAAATAATTGGTTCAAATGACATGTTAGAATGGAGACAAGACAACGACAAGGAAGGCAGAGAAGCACCGTAATATAAGGTTGTTCGCTATAGTGTCGCACTCTTCTTGGTGAAGAAGACAAACAACATGAAGATACTTGGTACAACACTTTCCCCTTCAACTAGTACATTGTTTAAGATAAGCCCGGTGCATGGTTTCGGAACATATCAAGGCCAATCAAAGGCAAAGTAGGTAACCATGGCAAAATGGAGGATAGCCATGCCAAATGCCAGGGAAAACCTTGGCCAAGAAGAAAATTTAAGCAAAACTTCAATTCACAAGGGATATGATAACTCTGGACTCCATTTCTGGACTTTGGTGAGTTGGAAGAGAACAAACCGCCAAAGCTGAAGTTGGTTGCTGCAGCAACTGCAATTGGAGGATTGAAAGGAATAAGAACCAAATCCTACAAGTCAGCATGTGGTGGTGTTTGACTGTGATTAGAGATAGTACAGCTTGGGTTTACCTTGGAAACCGAAGACGAATACGCGGTGGACACGGGAAATCTTAAGAGTCATGATAAATTAGGGAGACTTGAATAAAGGTTATAAGCTTGATGGGTAAAATCGTAATGGTAAAATAAACCATAAATCGGTAAATATACAATAATCCAGTTCCTATTTTTGATGCGTATTTTGGAGGGCAAATAAAAGGAAGAGGAGTGGTAGGGTGTGAGGGAGAGATTGTTATTTGTTGTTATTGCTGTTATTTGATGACATGTATTCAGTCATGAGAGCAGCTGCTGCACCATGACTCACTATCAACACCAACAAGAAGTGCCTCTCTCCTCTCTCTCTCTCTCTTCCCCCATTGTCCCTCCTTTCTTCCCTTTCTCTGCTCTTTATGGTTTCTTTTCCTTGAATATCTGCAACTGAATCCTGAATCACAATCATCATCCGCTTATTCTCTGCTTCTTGTTCTTCTTTGCTATCTTTTCTTCCTTCCGTCTCCGTTCTTCTCTGTCTGTCTGTCTGTTCCTGTGTTGAATCATCTAGCGCTCCTTTTTTTGTGGGTTTTAGAGTTTCAAGAGGGCAAACTGATGGTGGCTTCCAAATCTGCAATTGATATAGGAAATAGATAGATCTGCTGCTGCTGCTGGTTGGAGACGAAGTTTTCGTGATTTCATTGTGTTGCAGAGAAGAAAGACCAATCTTGACATGGGTCTAGCAGAAGTTGCAGGGAAGCAAAATAATGGACCAGAAATCTCTTTCATGAATCCGCCGCAGCAGCAAACGGGGCGGAGCAGAAAGAATTCCCGTGTAACGAGGAGCCAGATCAACGATTTCCAGCCCCATGCATTGAATTTTGGTCCTCATCCTGAAGATGAGCAGCTGCTTGTGGATTCAAGTCCAAAGCAGCAGCAGCAGCAGCAGCAGCAGAGGAACCGCTACCATGTGTGCAGGCACTGCAACAGGAGTTTCAGCTCGGGAAGAGCTCTGGGAGGTCACATTAGAATCCATGGCACATCATTTTCTGGTGGTAAAGCTGCTGAAATTGCCCCAAACAATGGCGACGATGCTGCTGCCGTTGCCGTGACTGCTGTTGATTCATCAAACAACAGTTCTTGCAGGCTGCTGCTGCTGGATGGCAACCCAGACCAGGACGACCAAGACTACGATAATGGCAGATCCATGGATGATGCCCATGCTAATGCTACTGCTACAGGGGACGCAGATGCAGATGCAGACGCAGACGCAGACGCAGAGACTTCCTCTGCCGACAAGGAATTGGGCAATGGCCATGGTGATGATCATGGTGGTGGTGGAGATGAGACCAACAACAAAAACAAAGCCCGGATGAAGATGGTGAGTTTGTATACTTTGAGGAATAACCCCAGGAGAAGTTGCAAATTCTTGGATCCGGAATTTAGGCTCGACCACGGTGTTGTGGCTAGCAATAATAGCAACAAGCGTAGCAGTCATGAATCCAACCAAAATCCTAGCTCCGCCACTGGAAACATTCACGGGAATTCCAATTTGGGTTGTTCTGAATCGGGATCTGAGCAGAGGCGGCCTGCTCATGGTCCTGTTGTGGGCAAGTGGTCTGTGACCAGGAACAGGTCCGGCAGAAAACTCAAGAGAAAGGGCTCTACCAGAGCGGCCGCTGATGACCGGGACACTGCAAATTTACTGGTGATGCTTGCAGCAAAAGTCCAAGGCAATGGCAATGTCAATGGAGGAATGGAGTCCACAGAGGAGTCTGTGATGAAGCTGTTTCCTAGCATTGAATCCCAGGGCAGTATCAAGGGTCTGTCTGATGATTGCGATGATGAGGACGATGATGATAAGGAAGGGCAGCAGGATTTCAAAGCTAGCAAGAGACCCAGAAGCAGTAGCAACATCAACAACAATGGCAGTTGCGACTACCAAGGAGAGTGTGGCAATGACGGTATTGGGGACTATGGTGATGCTGCTGCTGTTGTTGCAGGAAGAGGAGGCATGGGCATGCAGGAGATGAACATGGTGGATAAAAACAGGGGCAGCCGCAGCCACAGCCATAGGTGTAATACATGCAATAAGGTTTTCAGTTCTCATCAGGCCCTTGGTGGGCACAGGGCAAGCCACAGAAAGGTCAAGGGCTGCTTTGCCCAGGATGAGGCTGAAGAAACAGAGGAGGAGGAGGAGGAGGAGGAAGAGGAAGAAGACGACGAAGAAGAAGAAGAAGAGGAAGAAGAAGATGAAGATGAAGAGGAAGAGAATGGGAATGATGACGCAGATGCAGAGGCAGATAGAGAAGATGATGCTGCTGCAGAATGCCAAGCCAGTAGTCATGCCAATGCCTACATATCTAAAAATAGGAGTAAGGCCAAGGCCAAGGCGAAGAGGGCCTGTGAAGATGAAGCAGACATTGCTCTGAGCCACTTGACCAGCGAAGCAGCGACGACAGCGGCAGCACCAGAGCAGGAACCCTTGTCCAAGAAGCCTCATACTAGCAGTAGCAATAGTAATAATAATAATAATAATAATGTTGCTGTTGCTGCTGCTCCTCCCCATCAGTGCTCAATTTGTCTTAGGGTTTTTCCATCTGGACAGGCTCTGGGAGGTCACAAGAGGTGCCACTGGGTTGCAGATAAGGGTAATCATGTCAATCTCACAGATAGCAGTGTCATTTCTTCTGTTGTTGGTGGGGACAGAAGAAGCAGCAGGGATAGAGCCTCAGTCTCAGCCTCAGCCTCAGCCTCAGCTGCTGCTGCAGATGAGCTTATTGACCTCAATCAGCCTCCCCCGATGGATGAGGAGTATGAGCTTCCAAGGTTTGATCATGGATCTGGCCGAAGTGCAGATCACAGAGTCAAGGTGCTTCAGTCCTCTTCTAGAAGACTTGATTGATTTCCAAGTTTCAATAAGGCAGGCGTTAATAAGAAACATCAGATTAGTGCATTTGAGGTTGGAATCAGCCTTAAACTTCCTCCACAAATTCAATTCAAACCCATATTGTGAATCACCAATTTTAAGTCTGTTGATCAGGTTAAATTGTTCTGGAGAATTGGGCGTCTGTTCCTATAGTGCATATTGAGTTCGGTTCAAAGCCGCAACGAATCACTTCCATGCTAGCCTGCCAAACTGATTAGCTTTGGGGAGAATTCTTTATCGTTGGGATACCAGAGCTAGTAAAAATTCAGTTTAAAAACAAACCTACATCATCATTGCCCGTGATGATGTTCAAGGTATGTGCAGTATTTTACTAGTTTTGGATTAGTTTTTTTGAAGCTTGCAGATGCAATGAAGGGGCTTCTTGATTGCTATTCTGTTCAAAATTTTAATTCGTTGGAAACGATATATGGATATGTAAAGAACATTGTTGAGAATATGTAATTTTTTGGTTTTTTTGGATTGCCGCTCCTCAAGAATCAGAGCATCAGCATCATTCATCACACAAGGCTGCTTTTCTTTTCTCCTTTTGTTGTCATTATAGTGCACAGGGGTTATTCAAATTTTCCCTCAACGGGATTAGATTGATGTATGTTCTTTTGGATCGACATACTGTTTAAATCAAGTTCTATGTTCTTTATTTCGCCATGCAGTTACAGGAGAAGAAGAATATTCCCGTTGATTGCTCCCTATATTCTTAATTGTAAATTTGGCTGAAAGATTTCAGCTTGAAGCATTATGGTCTCTCCCGATTTGTGACTGGAAATTTTTCAGGAAAAAAGAAAATACTCTTGTGAGATTTGTTTTGGAATAGGGATATGGGTTTCTACTTTTTCAAGGACAGTTTTTAATGTCATGGGTTTGGTGGACTGCCATGTCCGATCAGGGATATATTATTATGCTTTCTTCTCTAAGGACCATCTTAAACACATCTGAAACAAAAGTAATATAGATTGGTGTGTACTGTCTAAGCAGAGGAGAAACAATCGTACACTGTTTGCTCATTTTGAAAAGCAAAACTGATCTGTACATGAGTCCTTAGTGCTAGTGCCATCTATATCTGCTTTAATATCTTGAGTGGCAACTTACATATTCATTACCACTTCCATCCTCCGGCAATAATGGTCTTGAGCTAAGCTTGTTGAGGTTCACTCAAAGCTTAAGACTATTTCTGAAGCATGTAGTTTAAAGAACCCTGCACTTCCATCTATGTTTGCACCCTGAAACCATACCTATTTCTGTGTTTTTATGTTGCTGTTTGTGATCTCAACTATGACAGGTTCTGGATTGTGCAATGTTTTTGGATGCATTCAGCCATTCACAGTCTCGTATTTTTAAATATTTTTTCTGCTGCTGTTGTGCGTGGGTGCCTACGAGCGAGGTACTGGTGGCTCTAAACTGTGGTCTGGTCAATCATTCCTGCGTATTACTTTGACATGTCAATCACCCCATTAAAGTTTCCTTTCTGGGACACAACTTTCCGCTACAAACCCTCCACCCAGGCCAAATTTAACACAAAGGGTGATCCAAAAGCCTGACAGCAAATTGCAATCAGCCTGCAAAACCTTTGCTTTATGGTTAATCAAACTTACAAATATTGAAGGACCCACACTTTGACATCTTCCATGGGTCACTTGTCAAGCAACAGTTGCAGCAGCTTCAGCTCCTGCTACTTGCAAGGTTACTTGCATAATGAACGACCGACTTACTGACAGCCCCATGCCTACACAAAATTTGTCAGTTATGGTGGAAAATGAAACTTCAAAGGTTGGATTGGTCGTTGAATGTCACTTGCTTGTAACTCAGATACTTTGCAGGTTGAGAAGAAAGCCATAAAAATAAAGTATCCCTAAAATTTATTTGTTGCTTGTTTAGTTCTGTAATCTGTCAGATGTAGCGTGGACTGATTGGATACCATTATGGGCACGCATCTAAAGTCAACCCAGATGAAGATACAGTAACATGCATATTGTTTAGATAGAAGTTTTATTAGGAATTTAGTTGGGTTTTGAGCTTATATGCTGATAGAATGGGATATGTGGGGAGTGGTGGATTTTACTTAAAGAGAAAGGACTACCACTGCTGTGCTGCCATTAAGGGGTCGTGAATCTCGGTCTCTGCACACCAACAAATTTCATTAAAAGAAAGTCAGATAAACTAATTGGTCATCGATCCCATCCCAATAAACAAGCAGCTGGTAACGTGTGTGCACACATCCTCCTTTAAATAATATGATATCTTCGCTACGTGCTTTTCCCATGCTTTTCAATGCCACGTCATCATCCCAGGGGCCACTGTGAATAATACCAAACAGACTTCCCGCAGACTAGCCCACCCTTTTTACGTTCTGTGGCTTTATTAGGAGGTATATCAATAATACGATTTACACGGTGAAAAATAATGAAATTGTGCTAAAGTATGCCGATGGTGGATGACGGTTTAAATCCTAGGAGCAATGGTCTTATGGTTATTGCATGACTTTAACCAGTTATAGATGAAATTTTAACCAGGACCGTTACTTTTGATGACGTTTGCTGCTGTGGAGATGCATTTCCCGATACATATAGCTTAAGATGTGTATCTTGAGCTAATGTACTGTTGATGTTGGATGGACTTTAAATCCTAAGACCATTGGTTTTAATGTAATGTTGACGTTGGGTGAGAGTTTAAATCTTAGGACGAATGGTTTCATGGTTATTGCATGGGTTAAGTGAGTTATGCATGAAATTTTAACAAGGACGTTACCTTTGATGACGTTTGCTATTGTGAAGACATGCATTCCTTAAGATTTGGATGTTGTCAACTTGAGTCATATAAGCCATTATTATGTTTGAAGTATTATTATGTTTTATATAAATTTTATGAGAGTATCATGTTGATTATATATCTTGGGGATATATACAGTAAAAGAAGTAAAAAAATTTTAAAAAAGAACAAAATAATGAGGTGTTAGCTTAGTGGTAAGGATCTTGGCTTGGTAAATTGAGGTCAAAAATTCAATTATTCTTCAATTATTCTTGGTATTACTGAATATAAACTTTTATAAATCTTAGGGGTGTCCCTATGCTTCAATTATTTCAGGTTCCAAACATACTTCTTTTCCTTTCTCCTAAATAGAATAAATTATTTTAGAAATAGATATAGTGATTCATCATCATCATTATCCTAGCCTTATCCCATTAGGTTGGCTATATGAATTCTTTTCCACCAATCACTTCTATTAAGGACCAAATTTGTTTCCTTTCACTTCTATTAAGAATCAAGTGAGCATGGATACCCAAATCTTCAATATCTTTTATTTATGTATGCTTAACTTTCTCATTAATGGCAACTACTCCTAAACTTCTCAATAAAACCCCTAACCTAGGCTTAGGTTAGAAAGACATTAAGGAAAAGAAAATGCGTAACTTAATAAAGTCAATATAAAATGCCAAAGAAAGGGATAGCTAAAGTAGAAGGCATCTTTGATAACATGTGCATAGAGATTCTAAACACTTTAAAATATTATAAAATAAAATAAACAATAGTCCATTGCATTCAAAACTTTCCTTGTATATTAAGTAATGAAGCAGTTACTCTAATTATTAGAGCGGTTATTATTTGAGTGGTTACTCTAATTATTAGAGCGGTTATTATTAGAGCAGTTAGTATTGGAGTGGTTACTCTAATTATTAGAGTGGTTATTATTAGAGCGGTTACTCTAATTATTAGAGTGGTTATTCCTGGGTTACTCCCGGGTCTATAAATATAGTGCCTAAGCGCACAATTGGGAAAAAGTTTTTAGCAGTTAAGTAGGGGAACTCTTGCAGTTTGTCCATTCAAAAGTTAGAATATTTCCAAGTGCCCACAACATGAGGTCTAAGTGTGAACGGATCTTTATTCAGGCATTGATGTACCTGAGCACACCATTGTGTTGGCAATAAAGACGAGCTATTTGATTTATCCTTGTAGCACTTTACATTTGTTTTCTTACACATTTATTTTATTTTATTTTATTACACATTTATTTTATTTTATGCACTTTACATTCATGTTATTAGTGCAACAATTCATTTTGATCAATTAAGCAAATCGATTAAATTACACAAGCACAACCCCTTTGAGCATACATGTGCCACTTGGTAGCTTAGAAACGATTAGCGTTTGACATCCCAGCAGTGTTTGCATGAAGTTTAGGATGTGTCCGAGAAGTGGGAACAGTTACTTGTGTTAGGCTAGATTAGACCATAGTCTACTTAGCAATTAATTACTCTCACTTTCATTCTTATTTACTTAGCTTTTATTTACTTTAATTATTGATTATTTATTGTTGTCTATCTAGTTAATATTTCCTTTATTGTCATTTACACTTCCTATTGCTAACGCGGAATGAGTACGACTTAATCACAAACATTTAAGTGTAACTACTTGGTAACCCAGTAGCATATCTAGTAGTGCTCAAGTAATGTGTGCTTGGAATTCCCAGAAGTAGTACACGAGGTCCAAGATGTGTATGGGTGATTAAGGAAGGATGCTCATCGCACTTAGGCTAACTTAGATTTTACTTTATGTTGCCTATTAGCTTAATCAAGATTGTTTCCCATTGTCTCTAGGAGTAGCCTAGTTTAGAATCACATCATACACCTCACTTTGGACTAAACCATATGTGAAAAAGCAAATACTAGTCTAGGTGAGAAGGCAATGAACTATGATCAACGTATAACTGTCTAGGTGCCACAACTAGTTCGTCCGCGGGGTTCGACCAGATCACACGTACGCGCTCGTATTCATATGGTTGAGTGTAGGGGTACCTCGCTGCTCATCATTGGCATTGTTGCCGAGGACGGTGCTAGTTATCCAGATTATTTATATCATACAAGATCGTTGTAACAAGGTATTAACAATATATCTTTTAGACAAAGAAATTAAATTCAATTAAGTCACACACAATTCACAACAATGTCTCTTTCACAAGACAATGATAACACAACATCTAGCGAGGCAATTCATTGGAGCCAACGAAGAAGTTTGGAGTACTCAATCTTACGCAGGAGTTTCATATGTTCATAAACACCCCAACAATACTCAAGGACTTTTGTCATCCAACTCAGACACCTCTAGTGAAGATGGGACATCCCTTAGAATGAGGGGGCCCCTAAGACCTAGGACCTTCTCAATGGGTAGCAAGAGTACATCAGGGGATGATTGGGAGACTTACAAAAGTCATGACAAGTTTTTCAGTTTCCTCTCTTTCTTTGCTCTTTCAATGTCGGGTTGCGACATGAATGACTATTGCTCAAGGGGTCGACATAGAAATAAAAATCAAACCCACGGGCAAAATCAAGAATGCCAACATGAACATAGACAACATCGTCCCAACTCATAAACTCACACCCGACTTACTGATGATGAACCCCTGCTAGCCACTAAGAGCCTAATGCATATACAAGAAGCCGTTCGAATATCCCACATGCATTGTAAGGAAATTCGTCTACCCAGGCTTGATTTATACAACTTTCCCAAGTTTTCAGGAGGCTATGATTTAGATCCGCAACATCATTTATAAGCCTTCTATAATGCTTGTGCATGGAACAATATTGATAATGGGTCAAAGACTTAAGCTCTTTCCTATGACACTTGTTGGTCAAGCAAAAGTATGGTACAAGTCTTTAAACCCAAAATTACTTCGTCGTTGGCTGATAGTGGTAAACCTCTTCAATGAAAGATATCAAACCTATGTAAGAGTGTCAGCGTTGAGGAGACAAATCCAACAGTGGAAACAAGGGAAACATGAACCCTTGGACATGGCCTTAGAAAGATATTACTCTTTGTTAAAAAAATGCGTAGGCCATGGGTTCTCCAAGGAAAGGCTAATGTATCACATCATGGATGGGCTCCATAATGAAACAAGGGAGACCCTAGGGATGTATGCCCCAGGTCAACTATATGAACTACAAACCCATCAATTCCAAGAGCTTATTAAGTGGGTAGTAGAAGAAGAAGGAGAAATAGCCAAATGGGAGAGTATTGAAAAATCTCAACAAGACCAAACTCTTGAAGTAACAAAGGTTCATAATCATAAAGAGGATAAATCAACTCACCTCAAGGAGCTGAAACCATCCCTACCTTTGGCAATACTAAAATTACTAGATGAAATCGAGGCAAAGATCAACAAGATGACGGAGTGGGTACATGAAGAATGTAGAGAATATGTAGACATTATCAGGGGGAGACCCACACAAGATAACTTTGATGACCAAAATAAACAGAGGATACTAAACCTAGAAATAGGACAAAACACCACTTGATAATAAAAAAGAAGGGCTGAACAAAATGAGGATAGGGGCTTAACCACAAAACATAACTATCAATGTGATCTTTGCTTGTACGATCATCCAAAAGGCCAATGCCCAATGTTATCACATCTACATGAGCATTGGGGAAGAATGTTACATCCAGATTTCATACAAAAGTACATGGTTGGGTGCATTCATGTTCCACAACTTTATGGGCAATCCCACAACTCATCGTACTATCTGTGGGTAAATTCTTACTGGCCTCAGTACTGTGCTTAACAGCTGTGGCAAAACCCCTAGTCATGGGGGAGGCCATTGTCAAACTGGCCACACCTTTCATACCATCCCAAACCAAGTGCTTATCATGTTCAACATCTTGTTTCTTCAACTAGATCAACATTCTCTACTTCACCTCGTCGTTATTACTCTCCTGGGTATCATCAACCCATGTCCTCTCCTACGAGATCACCACCTCATGTTCCTTATACTTCTCCTTACTCTCAATGCTCTCATCCTTCACCTCCTCCTACATCGCCACCAGTAGTACTGAAAGATTTTGCACCACAACACCAACCCATAAACATTACTTATGCTGCTACTATTAATAATAGTGGGAGTCCTCCACAATGTTGGAAGCATCCTTTCTTTAGGCATGGCCGTAGAAAGAGACATCACGATTTTAAAACCACTACATCCTCCAACTCAGCACAAGCCCAACACTATGATGCATGTTCCTCTTTAAACTCAATGCCTCCTATCACCTTATCTAGGCCTCCACCTCACACTCCAACATCTAGTGAATTCACCAATGTGAAGGGACACACAGATCCCTACATACTGCCATCTAGTCAAGGGTGTCATAGTGGGTCAGATTTCCCTCATAATGTACACACATCATCTAACTTGCCCCGTTATGCTTTCTATAATCAAGTGTGTGATCAACAATTTCTCTACCTAGCCACCATACCACTAATAGACACCTAGTGGCTGGGGCATGATGGACCCCTAACATTTTATACATGCATGGATCCTATTCATCCACTTATTAATCCTAGCCATGACCAAATGTTTAGTCATGAGGGTCACCCCCCATTTTAATTTCTAGGATTCTTAAGTGTATTTTGACTTTTTTTTTTACACATTTTTGGTTTTAAAACTTTTTGTTTTCATATTCTTTGTTTTACATCTTTTTATTTTTCAGGATTATTGATCTTTTCTAAGTTTTTGTTTTATACCATCGTTAGTATATTTAATATTTCTTGGATACTCTTTCACTTTCTTTTATATTTTATTATATTTGGTATAATTCTATACTCTTTTTGCTAAAAAGGTGCCAAGTACAATGGTAATGTGCTACTCGATGGTGGTATGTTTCATTTCTAATTTGATTGTTGATGTCTGGTTTCTAACTTTGAATGTCATTACTGACAACTGGGACATAGTTTCTTTTCATGTAACAAGCAGTGAGTCCACATTATCCACCCATCCACATACTCTATGGTTTTCCTTGTTTTAGAAGTGTGCAGTCTCTTCTCCATTAATGCAACTCTAATAAATTGGTGACTTGTGTAGTTTCCAGAATTGGCAAGGAATCAAAGGTTTGGATAGGGTGTGGCTTCAAAGGAATGCGGTATCCTTTGTGCTTTTCTGTTTTCCTGTGTGCAGGAGTGTTCTCATAAACTTCTCACCATTCTGTGTCATTTCATAATAGAAAGTCAAATAAGTCCTTGCATGGTGTGGTCCTCATCACAAAAGAGAGAGAGAGAGAGAGAGAGAGAGACAGAGAGAAAGATGAGGATTCAAAGCACACCCATTAGAAAAAATAAATGTGAAAATACACATGGGTCTTTGCATGGTGTGGTTCCCATTCAAAAAAAAAAAAAAAAACAACAACAACAATAACATGGAAATTCAAAGCACACCCCTTAGACCAAATAAAAGGGCTACAAGCACTAGTTCTGAGACTTGCCTTGTCTCCTCTAACTAAGGCCCTTTCTCACTTCCTAATCTTCACTCCAATTTGGAATGGTGGCTATTTTGTGAGAGCACTTTTGTGTCTCAGGGGATGGACTTGCTTTAGAATGTTGATGCGAAGTCACTAAAAGTGGTTGGTTTTGATCTAGACTAAGAAAAGATCCTACCAAGTCAATTAATCACAAACTTCACAAGAGGCTATATGTGACCATAATTAGGAACTCCATTCCACTTTCTCTGTCATCCATCTATGCTTTCCATATCTCACCTCACTGTTGGTTTTATGTTTTGATTCTGTGTTTTGGTTTAATGTGTAGAGTTTCTCAGTTAGTTACTTTCAAGTTTTTGCACTTAACTTTTCATAATCATTAATCATCCATGGAGCCCACGGACTCCTTGGTTTGAAGTTATGCAAGGGCATAAAAGGCTTGTGCTTGCTTTGGGGAGGACCCACTTGCATATCTTTTGGTTTAGTTAAGTTAAGTTCTTTACCCTTAGACATTGTTACAATCAAATTCTTTTTATTTACCCCATCCATGTCATCCAAATTGTATGCACCTTCACAACTATTTGTAATGAATTCCTTTTTATTGTTGCGAATGCCCTCTTTCCACTACTTCTTGTGTCAAGCTTTTTTTGAATTGTATGGATCACTTCTCTTATTTAACCCATTCATCAATCTTTCCACTAACAATATCAAGCAATCAATCTATCACAATCACAACTTGGCTAGATAAAATCACCGATGAGATAAGGTATTCAACCATTATTTATGTTCTATATATACTAATCCTTGGTTTTGTTGTGATTGTAGTGGGAAGTGTGGACTAGAAGCAGGATTGTCATCACCAAGAAGGATGCAACCATATCACTTGCAAGAGACTGTTCATGATCGCTGGATCTCTTCTACCTCTCCCTCATTCTTCTATTGCCAAGAGGGGTTGGATGTCCTTTGGATCTATTGGTGTTCTTTCCTAATTGTAATGAACACCAATTTTGTACATAATTGTAATATTGTATGCTCGGGCACTTTTGTATTTTTCTGTTTTCTCTGTGTCACTCTACATGTTAGTCAAATAGGTCTACACCCCCTAATATATTTTGTAATGAACTTGTTCCTCTTCTTTTGTACTCGAGGATGAGTTTTCATTCAGTCATGGGGGTATGATGAAGTGGTTACTTTAATTATTAGAGCGGTTATTATTAGAGTAGTTACTCTAATTATTAGAGTGGTTATTATTAGAGTGGTTATTCTCGGGTTACTCCTGGGTCTATAAATACATTGCCTAGGTGCACAATTGGGAAAACGTTTTTACCAGTCAAGTAGGGAAACTCTTATAGTTTTTCCATTCGAAAGTTAGAATATTTCCAAGTGCCCACAACAGGAGGTCTAAGTGTGAACGGATCTTTATTCAAGCATTGATGTACCTAAGCACACCATTGTGTTGGCAATAAAGATGAGCTCTTTGATTCATCCTTGCAACACTTGAGATTTGTTTTCTTATGCATTTATTTTATTTTATTTTATTACACACTTATTTTATTTTATTTTATTTTATGCACTGTACATTCGTGTTATTAGCATAGAAATTCATTTTGATTAATTAAGAAAATTGATTAAATTACACAAGCATGACCTCTTCAAGCATACGTGTGCCACTTGGTAGCTCAGAAACGATTAGCATTTGATAGCTTAGCAGTGTTTGCATGAAGTTCAAGATGTGTTCGGGAAGTGGGAATAGTTACTTGTGTTAGGCTAAATTAGACCATAGTCTACTTTGTAATTAATTACTCTTACTTTCATTCTTATTTACTTAGATTTTATTTACTTTAATTGGTGATTATTTATTGTTGTCTGTCTAGTTAATATTTCCTTTATTGTCATTTACACTTCCTATTGCTAACGTGGAATGGGTACGACTTAATCACGAACATTTAAGTGTAACTACTTGGTAACCTAGTAGCGTATCTAGTAGTGCTTAAGTAATGTGTGCTTCGAATTCCCAGAAGTAGTACATGAGGTCCAGGATGCGTATGGATGATTAAGGACGGATTCTCATCGCACTTAGGCTAACTTAGATTTCACTTTATGTTGCCTATTAGCTTAATCAAGATTGTTTCCCATTGTCTTTAGGAGTAGCCTAGTTTAGAATCGCATCATACACCTCACTTTGGACTAAACCATACGTTACAAAGAAAATACTAGTCTAGGTGGGAAGATAATGAACTACGATCAATGTATAATTGTCTAGGTACCACAACTAGTTCATCTGCAGAGTTCAACTAGATCATGCGTACATGCTCATATTCATATGGTTGAGTGTAGGGGTACCTCGCAGCTCATCACTAAGCAATAATAGTTCACATGCTCCTAGCACCTTTGGACAAATGTGGAGCAAGGTCACTCTGATTTTCTTTATCCCTTCAAACATATCAAATCTAGAAATAAAAAAAATGCAAGATAATTCAATTACTAGAAAAGTTAAAAAAAACTAGCTATCTTCAATTAAATTGAGAAGATTACAATTATAGTGGTGTCACAACCCAAATCATATTCAATCCTCACACACTCAACACTATTGTAGAGCATGAGGCTCCAAAATCATACAATGATTGATTCAATGCTAGGTTCAATCAATCTAGATCTCTCCACACATAAATCTATTATCAGATGCACATACAAAGAGTTATGGCAAAGATCACACACACTTGACTACAAAGATGCACATCCTCTCCTGCAATCTCTCCATCCCAATTCTCTCTCTCTTTTCTTCCTTTTCATCTATGCTCAACAAGGGACCTAGCCTCTATATTTATCCCAAATAGAGTTGAAAACATCTCGTCTTTTGGTTAGATGTCTCCTAGGCACTTGTAACATCTTTGTGTTTTTCTTTTCATTTTTTTGTAGCTTACAACAAAGACATATTTCTAGCTTCTTGAACCTAAAAATTAACCACCTATAAGGATGAAAAAGGGCTTGAAAGAGGTGTTCCTACACCAGCTCTCCCATCCTTCAAAAAGTGAACCTAGGTGAACAAGGGAGTAGGGGTTGTAGAAGTGATCCTCTACTCAACAAGTTTGGTTCCATGGATCTATATACTTGTCACTCCACAAGTGCTAGAAGCTTCTCTCTTCTTGAATAGAATTTCCTTCTGCTCTTGTGAAGGCTTGGACTTGTCAATAGCCCCCTTCAACTCATTGATGCTACCTTGTAAGATTTTATGATCCTTTGATCTCTAATAATACATAATATTTGAAACATTAAAAACAAAAGGCACATCCACATTGTTTAGTAAGTCAATTTCAAAAGCATAATCACTAATTTTTGCGTTTATCCTGAAAGGACCAATCCTCTTGGCTTTCAAATTTGAGAATTTGACACCTCTCAACCTCTTCTTCTTCAAATGCACCCAAAAAAGATCACCAACATCAAATTTAGGATTTCTATTAAGAACCTTTTCTTTAGCCTTCTTCTCACGATTAGCCTTCACTTTAACATGAAGATCCTTCAGCTCTTCCATAAAATTAGCACTCAATTAAGCTTCTTCACCAAAGCTCCTAACATCATCCATCATCTCTGGATTGAACCCATAATTAACCTCAAATGAGATTTTTTTAGTGGGACATGAAAAGCATTATTTTAAGAAAACTTAACATGATACAATAAATTTTCCCATCTATTGGGTTTTTCCTTATATAAATATCTCAAAATATTTAGCCAAGATTTATTAACCACTTCATTTTAGCCATCGAATTGTGGATAATATGCATTAGAAAAATTTAACTTTATTTCTAAAATTTCCAAAGGAACCTCCAAAAATAACTAGTGAACTTGGTGGGACTCATACAACATCATCATGGAGGTAAAGGTATTGCAAATTTATTTTGTGAAGTTGCATGGGATTCCTTTGCATATTGTTAGTGATAGAGACTCCAAGTTCACTAATCATTTTTAGAGGTTCCTTTGGAAACTTTTAAGGACAAAATTGAATTTTTTTAGTGCATATCATCCACAATTTGTCAACGTAAGTACCTGATCTTTTGGGAGGATTAGATTGCTTATGATGCTATATGGGTCTATGAGATCAAACTTGTTGAGTGGGGGATTAATTCTACTCCTACTCTTTTATTCAGTTAAGTTTACTTTTCGAAGGGTGGGAGAGCTAGGGTAGGGACACCTCTTCTAATCTCTTTTTCATTCTTATAGATGGTTAATTTGCAGGTTTGGAAAGCAAAAGAGATATCTTTGCTATGAGCTAAAAAAGAACAAAGACATCTCAAGTGCCTGGGAGACATCTAACCAAAAGAGGAAATGTTTTCAGCTCAATGTTTAGGATAAATATAGAGACTAGGTTGCTTGTTGAGCATAGATGAGGAGAGGAAAGAAAGAGAGAGAGAGAGAGAGAGAGAGTTGGAATAGAGAGATTGTAGGAGAGGATGTGCATCTCTGTGGTCAAGTGTGTGTGATCTTGGTCACAACTCTTTGTATGTTTATTTGATCTTAGATCTGTGCATGAAGAGATTTGGATTGATTGTACCTTACATTGAGATCAATCATTATGTGATTGTAGAACCTCATGCTCTATAATAGTGTTGAGTCTGTAAGGAATGAATGTGATTTGGATTATGATTTTGTTGTAATTATAATCTTCTCAATTTATTTAATGATAGCTAGTTTTTTGGCTTTTCTAGTAATTGAATTGTTTTGCATATTTTATATTTCTCAATTTGATGTGTTTGAAGGATTAATGCAAATTGGAGAGACCATACTCTAGCAAGCTAAAAATGTTTCCCCTTTTAGTTAAACGTCTCCTAGGCATTTGGGATGTCTTCATGTTTTTTCATTTTTGTAGCTTACAACAAAGATATCTCTTTGGCTTCCTAAACCTACAAATGAGCCACTTGTAGAGATGAAAAAGGGCTCAGAAGAGGTGTTCCTATACCATCTCTCCCATCCTTCAAAAAGTAAATTTAGGTGAACAAGGAAGTAGGGGTAGAAGTAATCACCCACTCAACAACTTTGATCTCATGGACCCATACAACATCATCAATAGTTTGATCCTTCCAATGGGTCTAGTACTTGTGCCTTTTCACTCCACGAGTGTTGGACACTTCTCTCGTATTGAATACAATTACCTTCCACTCATATGAAGGCTTGGACTCATTAATAGCACCCTTCAACTCATTGATGCTACCCTACAAGTTTTTATCATTAACTAGTCCATGGTAATGTACAAGATCTATAAAATTGAATAAAAAAGACATACCCTCATTGTTTGGTAAGTCAATTTCAAAAGCATTATCATTAATTTTAGTCTTCTTCTTAAAAAAACCCATCTTCTTGACTTTCAACTTTGAGAAGTTGATATCTATCAACCTCTTCTTCTTCAAGTGCATCTAAACAAGATCATCGACATTAAATTTGGACTTCCTCTTACTCTCAATTTAAAAGCCCAAATCTAGAAGATTATAATCACAATAGAATCACGACTTGCATCATATTTGATCCTCACACACTCAAAACTATTGTAGAGCATAAGTCTCTACAATCATATAATGATTGACCTTAATGCAAGGTTTAATCAATTCAGATCTCTCCTCACATAGATCTAAGATCAGACACACATATGGAGAGTTATGACCAATATCATACACATTTTACTGTAGAGACACATATCCTTTCCTAGAATCTTTCTATTCCAGAACTCTCTCTTTTTTTCCTCCTGTCATCTATGCCCAACAAGCGATTCAACCTCTATATTTAATCCTAAACATAATGCTGAAAATGACTTCGCTTTTAGTTAGATATCTCTTAAGAACTTAGAACATTTCCATGTTTTTTTTATAGCTTGTAGCAAAGACATCTCTTTAGCTTCTTCAATATACAAATTGATCTCCTATAGGAATGAAAAAGGGCTCAGAAGAGTTGTCCCTACACTAGCTATGACATCCCATTCCCGGACGTCATAGCAAATGTCAAATATATGATATATTAGACATTATGCATATGAAGACAGTATATTAAATGTCAAATATATGTAACATTTGACTTTGTGCATAAAGGAAATAACAAAGAAAGTGTAGAAAGATAAAGAAAAGAATGCTTTATTGATATGGAATAGTATATTCAAATCATGCTCTGAGAATGTTCATTGGGATTTTCTTCCTTTCACATCTATCCCTTAGAGGCAATCTAGCATTGCCACCATGGTTAGGCCTATAGCCAGCCAGAAGGAATGGCTAGTCCACTTCTTATCCCACTTCAGTCATGAAACACCACCAAAATTCATGTTGCAAATCCCATTTTTTAGATTAAGGTAAAGTTTCATTGTAAATGTAAGATATGTAGTACATAAGCTACAATCTTGCATATTTCAACTTTTTGGGGTTGAAAGATGCTTCAAAGGTTGTTATTGCCTCACTTCTTGAGTGGAAAAGAGTACCTAATGTCTATATTTGAGCTTGGGAAGGCTAAAAAGGCCTTGGGAATGGCTAAAATTGGTATTTCCATGGATTTTTGTAGGGGTATAGCCCCAGCCACGCTGGAGCCATTTTTAGTAGGCTCAGTAGCTACAATAGTCACAAAAGCTATAGTAGCCATAGTAGCTATAGTAGTTATCATAGTCACCATCAAGATCTAGCACAAGTGCAACATTAGAATTGTTGGGATGGCCATTTCTTCAACAACAAATAGCGTAGTCATCCCAAGGCAACAATGGCTAGTGCAAATAATACTTTCCACAATAAGTTCCATCATTTCTGTAGTTTCAATCAAGCTTTCTGTCTATCACCACATTTTTCCATTTCCAAAGCCTTCAGTGTAGACACAAAAGCTTGTTTACTATTTAGTAAATGGGTGGGTTTTGTGGGTATAGTATTTTATGAACTTACCACAAATGCCAAATACACTAGCAGTAGTTGGTTGACTACATTAGTAGTAGTTGGCTAACTACGTTAAGTAGTAGTTGAAACACCATAAAATTTTAGGATCCTGATGCCTCAGTAGAGTCTTGAAATTCGGGCAAGGACTTCCACAAGTGCAACATCATGATGGGCCATCAAGATAGTGTAGGCACGAGTGTAGACTGTATAGTTCGACAAGTTTTCTATTGCCCAGGCTGACAGGCCTGCGGGACTCTCCAACCTACCCAACTGGACAATTGACCCAGCTAACAGTCTATCCAGAGACCATGCTAGGAGTTATCGAAAGTGTTCAGGATGAGCTAAACAATTCGGTAAGTCTTCTAATGGAGAAATCTACTACGCTATGCTACGCTGTGCAGCATAGCAAGTCTTGAAGATACCAATTAGATATCCAAGATGTAAATTGATAACAAGCCAGTCTTCTAGAGAATCTTCCCTGTTTCATTTCTAAAGCATGAGCGATATGATGCAATAGAATGTGGAGAATTTTGTCAAGTATTATCTCAATCTGAGTGCTACGCTGTGCTACACTACGCATCGTAGCACAGCCTAGTAGGGATGTACTTCGACAACACTCCTACTTGGGTAGCTCCAATGGAGTAAAAGCATTTGCCCCTGGTTCAACCATCAAACAAGCTCACTCTGCTAACACACCAAAACATGACAAACATCCTATGACAAAATGTTTGCAAAAACGAGTCAAGATTCGACCAACACTGGGTGCTATGCTGTGCTATGCTATGCAACGTAGCATAGCGTAGTAAGGACAGAACGCACAAAGGCCCCTTTGCTGAGTGACCCCAATAAGAGGATCACACTTGGCAACACTTCGGCCTCCAAAATTGCCTGTCCCACTTAACCCTCAGACCTGAAGCAAAGTTTCTTGATAAAACATTGCAGATTAAATAAGGATGCATGTCACATTGGCTGCTACACTGTGCTATGCTGCATAGCGTAACACAGCGTAGTGAGGATGCAAAACAACAGAATGCCCCAAGGACGAACTCAGCAGGCCCAAAGGCTTTCTAGCATGGAAGACAAAGTTGCAGTTGTTTGCCTGACCAAGCCTCATACAAATGCTCTCGGCTTCTAAGCAAGACTCCTTTCAAGACCGGCAACTACGCTATGCTACGCTACGTAGCATAGCACAGTGTAGCATGCAGTTACTTACACTATGCCAACATGATGGACATCGTAAGTAACACAACACTTACATGGAGGCATCAAGATGTTTTCAGTTAGCTCTAAAACTTGTTGGCAATGATCATTCTCACCTTGGCATCTCTTCGACGGACAAGATCAGCAAAATCGCTTCATTTTGCATACCCCTAATCAATTTCCAAAATTGTCCCTACGCTTGACCCTGCTTACAAGAGTAGGGAAGATGTAGTCCTGGAACATAGGCTCCATTTTGCTTTCATTGTTGGTATGCTTTTTGGATTTTGGCACATGCAGTTTCAGCAATATGGTCACAGTGTAACAAGGTTCACATCCAGCATCACACGCCTACGTAGTATAGCCATGATTACACCTTGTGGGGCCTAGGACATGTGGCATCTAGACCATGTTTTTCTGCTATTCCTAGCCCTATAAATACCTTGGAAAACAATGCTCAAAGGGTTGGGTTTTTTTGCACGGTTGGCTTTTGAGTTGGCTTTTGGAGAGCATAGTTGGCATTTTTAGCATTCTGGTTAGCTTTGGGCATTCTAGTTGACTCCAGACATTCTTTTGCGGGTCTAGCATTTTAGCACTTTGGCAAGCAGATTGGCAAGCACAAGAATCCCAAGTAGCAAGCTATTGGATATAGTTCAGGGACCTGTGACCATACTGCTTTGTTGTAAGTTGTGCCATTCCAGTGTTACATATTCAGTTGTACACTCCTCAACAAAACAAAGATCAAATCTGCCATCTTAGGGTGGTGCATTTTCTCACCCAAGTCTCTTTTACTCTTTGTTTACTATCATTGTGTTTTGCACTACTTTTATTGTCTTGCATTTGTCGATCATTGCTTTACTTGCATACGTTGATCCTAAACAAAACATTTACAAAAGGTTAAGTTACACCTGTTAAGTCCTTGTCTAATCGACCAGACCATTTAGGGCACCTTGTTTTCGTTTCTCTCCAGCACAACCCTTACACGAATCTGGGGTTAAACTGTATGCCTGGTAACCTCTCAGTGTTCCAGCCATCAATGTATTTAGTCGCTAAAATTTTTTGACACTAGAAGGAAGGCCTTTTGGTGCCCTTTCTGCATCTTATGGATAGTCCTACACGCTGTCTATACCTCATCACCTACTAGCGTAGATGTGACACCCTTGTGATTGTCTACGTATCGTGTGGTGCAGATTGGTCGCAACGATGGTTCCTTTGATACCAACAAGATGAAAAGCCTTAGATCACTTATTGATTTCTGTATTTCTCATTTGCAATTTCTTTCTAATCATACAAAATGATTCCCAAAATTGCTGCCATCCCCACCTTGAACCTTAAGGTTCCTTTCTCAGCTGAAAACACCATAGGTGCCAAGTGACTGCCTAGCCCAGTGTTGGTGCCACATCAGTCTCTCAGGCTCTGACACCTATCACCTGAGTGCTTGGCACAAGACAGAGAGCGTTATGACTTCCTCTATGCTAAGATTCAAGCAAATATACCCTTAGATCGCCAAGAACTTGAAGACAAACATAACTTCGAGTTCCTTCATCGAAATGGTAGGGAATTTATCCTTACCTCGGACGTTACCATCCACCTGACAGACACATATCAATGGATCTTGGACCAACTGATATGAGTTAGTAAGTCTAGGGAGGGAGATACGGTGTTCCATTATGATGAGGCATTCCAGGATAGACAAGAAGACCTGGAATCCCATTCCGAGGATGGTGGCCACACCTACCCTGCAGTTATCCCTACCATCGCAGTCTTTCGGTCAAACCCACTCTTTGCTTCTGTCCCCTTTGTGATTACCATGACTCTTTCCCAACCTACAATTTCATCAACCATGGGTAGCCATCTTGTATCCTCAGTGTACCACCATGCTACCCCTTCAGTTTCATTCCCAGGAACTCTCCCTCCTCACTTCTTCCCTTCATCGTACCAATCGCCAGTCACAGCTACGTTGCCATACGTGCACACTGTGCCTATGTCATAGTTGCATTGAGTTCCTACTCCCATTCCATCATCTACACTTGTCCCACCATCAGCAGTAGGTCTAGCCCCAACCGCATGGTGGACCCTAACCACTTCTCTCCCTATTGTGCAATCCTCCCAGATGTCACATCACATTCACCATGAAGCGTACCAAGTCCCACAAGTGGTACAACCAAGTGCGGTGCTGTGGTCCGCCCCATTAGTCAAGAAAATTACCAACCCCACAACTCTATCAGCAACTGCCCCACCAACAGCATCACCCACTGGGTGGTGGAGGCCCAAGTAGCACCATTCGCAGGAG
Source organism: Gnetum montanum (assembly GCA_015680685.1). NCBI lineage: Eukaryota > Viridiplantae > Streptophyta > Gnetopsida > Gnetales > Gnetaceae > Gnetum > Gnetum montanum. The sequence goes on along the minus strand of MNCI01015796.1, from coordinate 913,419 downwards.
CGGCACCAGTAGTGCCCCTCATGGGCCAGGCCACTACCCTTCCACCACAACGCCCATCGGAACATACGACAACTACTCATGCAACCCAGCAGTCATCTGCAATGTCACTGGGTCTGGACCAAGCGTTCCAACTTATCCAGACCCTCACTGAAGAGATTAAATGTCTCAAAGCCACCAATTCTGACATGGTATAGGTCATGGATTTCTACCATGAAGACCCCATCAGCTCAACTGTCCCCATGCTCATGTTACCCCCTGGGATGCCACTCCCCCAATTCACAAAATACAACGAGGAGGGTGATCCCAACACACATTTAGTTACATTTAGATCTAAATCTCTATTGTTGCAGCAGTGGCTGCACACTATCATTCGCATCTTTGCCATGTCTCTGACGAGCAAAGCTCTAGATTGGTACTGTGCGCTCCCACGTGCCTCCATCTCAACTCTAGAGGAGCTATTGAGTCATTTTGTGACCTGTTTCAAGTATAACTTGAAAGTGGAGGTCACGCTGGATCAGTTGATGAGCATCAAGAAAGACCCATTGGAATTTGTGCAAAGGTTCATACAATGGTGGAGCGCCACCTTGAATGAGATCCGTAAGCCTATCGCGGAGGCCCATTTGTTGGCTATCTTCAAGGGGGTAGTAAACAACTTCATTAAGTCAAACTTGTATTACCTAGCCCCATGCTCCCTCAGTCAAGATTTCGCTTAGAAAAAGAGCATCCAAGATGCGGCCGAAGATAGTAAAGACCCGACCTATGTTGCATATAAAAACACATATATCAAAAAGGACAAGGAGAAGGGCAAGGCCGCAACAGCCACGGTGGTCACTGTGGTGAACGAGGCCAAACCCAACAAAAATAACAATAAAAAGGTAGCCATAGCAACAACATCTGGCTCAAGCAACACCGATTAGCCTTCAACATTAGCACTAGAGGCATCAACCTAGCCTAAACCAAACTTTGAGTGCAAGGATCACTCCAAGTACACTTCTTTACCTATTAAGCCTTCAGAACTCCTGAAGCAACTATTCAGGGCTAGGTATATTTAGCACAAGCAGATGTCGGAGGAGGTGATTAAGCGTCATAAGCGGTATTGCGAACTTCTTAGGGACCCTTGCTTGGCCATGCCCAATGAGCTGCAAGTTCCTAAGAATTTCAGACTGGAATAGTTCTGTGATTACCATCAACTATGCGATCATTACATGGACTATTGCCTGGTGTTGAAAGATGACATTCAATGCATGATCAATCAGGGCAAACTTGTCCTAGATGAAAGTAGTCCTGTCCACCCTGAAAATGAATCCATGCATGTTTACAAGGACCCCCTCAACGCCAACAACGTGGGGTATATCATCAACAAGATTGGCATTGACAATAACCTAGAACCACCATAGCAACTGTCCATGGTGCGTGTGCTTCAATGTAGCGTGGCGACACCAACAACATCAAAAAAGATGCCACAACAACCATTTGTCCTTAAAGTTCCCCCTCAGGCATCTACCCCTGTGCCTTTTGTACTCAAACCCACACCACTATCCGCGCCATCACCATAGGCACCGTTTCATTAGGATGCCAAAACATTCAACTGCCCCTACCACACAGAGCCAATCAACTAAAATAGCCCCATAGTCCTTGCGTTCAGAAAAATGGGAGGAGCATTCGGTGGACAAGATGGCCAAGGAATGCACTGCCTCAGGTCTTCCCAAGCCTACCCCCTTGTCCTTAGCACCTGCAGTTCCCTCATCATAAACAACTAATAATGACATAGAAGCAATTTCCATTGCCTCATCTAAGAAAGCAAAACCCTCAACCTAAAGCTCCCCCTACTTGGGAGATTCGTCTCCTAGGAATGCCCTCACCCAGGTTAAACAGGCTCTGAAATAGAAAAACACAACCTTGAGCCTGTATGACATGGTGATGACTTCTACTGTGCATCGCGAGGTCATGGTTCGCATGTTAATGTCCACATCAGTCGACGAAAACATGCTGGTAGAGGAGAAAGTGATTCATGCTATCATGCTTCCCTCTACAACCGAGGAGTCATGGCCATCTTAGCTAATGTTTTGCGATGAGTCCATTAAGGATGACCCTGAAAAGGGTCAGTTGACAACAACATCCATGTTCATCATGATTCGGGTCAATTAGTGCAAAATTTGAAGGGTACATGTTGATGATGGGGCTGCTGCTAATGTCGTCTCCTTTTCCATAGTGGACAAATTGGGCTTGGTCGATGAAGTCAAGCCCATGATGACATCTTGCCTAAAATCATTTAACGGGGCATGTGTGTAGGTAAAAGGAACTATGTGCATCAACTTTGTAGTAGGGGACCAGTTCCACACAAGTGTAATATTCATAGTGGTAGAGGAAATGCCTGGGTTCAACCTAATCCTGGGGAGATTGTGGTTAGCCCAATTGAGGGCTGTTCCCTCTTCAATACACCAGGAGATTCACTTGCCCTATGCAGAAGGGGAAGTGATAATTCATGGTAATGAAGTGGCTCCACGAGCTGTGAACAATGTAGGAATGGAGCAAGGATTAGAGATTGAAATCTCTGAAGACTGAACCCTCGTTCCAATTGAAGCGCCTGAACAAGATGAAACCAGTTTGGATGAAGCAGCAACATGGGCTAAGCTACCCTTTCAGGCAGTGGATGATGACATAAATGAGTATCATAACAAGGCCCCTCGACCGTACACATCATCGAGCCCATGATGGGTTAGAAGGCAATTGCAAGAATGATCGCTGCTTACGTTAGCATAACTACGTCACTGCTTCCACCATGATTACTGCTTGCATCAACGATACGTCCACTGGTCACATTGCTTTGCTCTGTATTCATTTTTTACACTAGCATCTGCCTCATTGTTCACACTGTCCACATTACGTTCATTGTTTACATAACGCCATAGCCTGCTAAGGCCTAAAACTGGAAAAAAATAAAATAAAATTCTTTATCACCCATGACGACCCAGAATGGCCTAAAACTAAGACGAGAAGCTCCCAACGAGCTTAAAAGATGAAAATAAAAAATAAAAAATAAATACAACACACTGGCCAAAATGAAATAAATCTCTTCACAACATATTCTTCATTCAATATTAACCAATAATGTTTACAAATTTTTTTATAAATTTAAAGATAAGAATAAAATTCCCCGCCGCTATGCTATGAGTCTTCGCCTGCACCACCATTCCTAGCTTCATTGGGTCCTGTGTTTTCATTTGGATCCTACGCAACAAAAAAAAATTCAATTAAAGCTACAACAAAGGCTGTTATAAAATAAAATATGATACCACAAAAGATAACTAACCCAAGATGGCCCTGCGTCCATTTCGGGGGGTATCCGATCCATCCTGGCCGCAAGACATTGCAAGATCTCCTCCTCGATGATCTTGGCCCAATTTCTATCTCCTAAACAAGCACTCGATGCAACCTTCTCTTTTTCTATAGTTGTGCATTTGTGTGGTCTTGGAGAAAAGGTGGCAGTGGTGGTCTCACCCGTAGGTAGGGTCATCTCCCTTTCAGGAGATTCACTAACTATCACCTATTGCAAGAACCTGTCATAAGCCCTGGAAGCACCAATAATGTCAAGGAATAGCTCATGGGTATGCAACTTGACCGAAGCATCTCGATATTGTTTACAGTAGGCAGCACATTCTATTTTATACATATGTTTGTGATTCTTTTGTGCCTGCCCCCACTCGTAAGCCTTTACGCTATAATCCTTCTAGTCTTGGTTTTTTTGGGCTAGAAGGTTCATTTGCATGAGCTGTTCGATTATTTCACATGTAGCTTCATTGTTGCATCGCAAGGCCATCCAATATCTTACGTAGTTGATGATGACCATGCACCAACTACCATCATGAGTGTCCCAGGCCAACAAGAATTCGTTCCTGGATTGGAGATCCCCCACCTCAGTAGTTAGGTTCACCTTCTCCTTCTTAATTTTTGCACCCGTTTCTAGAGGTCTTTGTTCACATGCTTGCACTCCCACAGAGAGCGTGCTAAGTACAACGCACATTTACTTCCTTCATTGTATATGTGATGAGGTACTTCGATCACCTCCAATGGGAATTCAGGAACAGCGTTGACCTCAACTGCTTGCTTGGGATCCCACTTGAGGCGAGAGGTTGCCAACCGCACACGGAAGGGCAGTAGTCACAGTGACATAGTGAAATTGTAATAATGTAGAAAGCCTAGTGTAGCAACTTTAACTTACCAATCTCTGGATTGATCTGGCTCAAAAGATCGATCATGTCATTGACTACCCCCTCCATAAAAGTGAATTTGTTAGGGGTCTCGATCCATGGTCGGAGATGGATCGAAGAAGGGCTAGGAGTATCAACAGTGGTGCCTCCTGCATAATAAAATGTGTTAGCCACAGTAGAGAGGACTACAAAAAAGTTTGTGAACAATGTAAATGATAGTGTAAAGCTNGGGGGGGGGGGGGGGGGGGGGGGGGGGGGGGGGGGGGATGTCACCCATCAACACACTATCAAATAAGCGGTCAAACTCACCAACGTCAAAATGGATCCCCTCTCTTTCCAGCTAATCCAACAGCATAACAGTGTCCTCGACACTCATACGTCCATCTAGTACTAAACCATACTTAGCAAAAGGGTCATCAGCAGGGGCCTCTTGTTGACTAGTAGGGGCCTCTTCCTCATTGGCAAGGGCCTCTTCTTCATCAGCCAAGGCCCTTTCTTCTACGGCAGGGACCCCTTCTTCATCGGTCGAGGCCCTTTCTTTTGCAGGTGGGGCCTCTTCATCTTCACTAGTCGCCTATATTCCAAGGGCCAANTGAAGGCTTGCGCACTGAAATGATCAAGCTTCACGAGAAGCTTGAGTCCTGTTTCAATGTGCAATACACCTTCTTTGTAGCCTACCTGCAATGCTTTGCCGAATTCTTGGTAGTCTGTGAGAATGGCATCTGGGTGCAACAAGACCATAGCCAGATTTCCAAACCATGGATCTGCCAAGTTTTCCACACCACACAATCCCAAGATCCCCCAGAGGTTATTAGGAAATCATTTTCAATAACAATAAGGGATCTGATGGCACACCTCTTTCATGCCTAGGACNTTGGAAATCTGGCTATGGTCTTGTTGCACCCAGATGCCATTCTCACAGACTACCAAGAATTCGGCAAAGCATTGCAGGTAGGCTACAAAGAAGGTGTATTGCACATTGAAATAGGACTCAAGCTTCTCGTGAAGCTTGATCATTTCAGTGCGCAAGCCTTCAAAAAGGTACCAAGCCCAGTTGTAGTGAGTCCCTTCTTCCATGACATCCCTCATTATCCAAGCTTGCTCCACTCCAAGGATTTTTCCTTGGGAGAGTAGCTTGGGGAAGGCATAGGCACAGAAGATAGGGTAAATCATTTTGTCCACCTTTAGCCTGACCTTCTCAATGTAGATCCCCTTTCGGTCTTTAGTTGTCCCTAGCCACTCCTTGATGTCCCCCTGATGGTTTGCATCTTTCTTAGATTTTTCTCCTATAAGGAGATCATCTGAAGGGACACTAAAAAGATCCGCAGATAGTTGGTCATCAATTTCAACCATCACCCGTACACCATGAACACGTGTACGGAAGCGATCAGCCTTCTCGGAGAAGGAATCAGCTAGGGAAAGCATTTCGGTAGGCAGGATGCTTGGGTTTACAACCAAAAATAAGTTCATGAGTCTAGCCTCTTGAAGGTTGTGGACAATATTGGCTGGAGGCCCATTGTAGAGCCAACGCTGAGTCTCCTCCACCTCTCTGTACTTGAAAAATAGATTGGTTTCATTACGCCCAAAGGTGATCACAGTGACCTCTTGGGATTCTGTCGACACTGTAATAGTTTGCGCAAAAAAAAAAGAAAAAGTTAGCAAAAAAAAAATCATGAAAGCACACTGTCACTTGAACACATAATAATGAATCCATAGTTTAGCGTACCAAGTTTAAATGACATAGGAAATGGTGGGAGTTCCACTAGCATGTCTTCAACGGTAAGCGGTCTGAGGGATGCTCACTCCCCATCCAACCAACCAGCCTCCTTACACTTTCCATAAAATTTGGAATACTAGGTTGGGTAGGTTTTAAACTCGAGCTTGAGTTGTTCTATCACGCCAGCATGCATGTTCTCGGTAGAGGAGAACTCCTGCAAAGCCGTTTGTGCCAACACCAAGGCGTCTATGTCATCGTGAAGACCATTCCCATCAATATAAAACCTGGCAGTACACAAAAATGCAGTTAACTTCCCTATCTAGTGTAACATAGATTATACAACATGTTAAGATACCTTCACAAAACTCACCCACCGGCATAGTAAACGGTTCCAGATGGGTTTTGAAAACAAGTGCCCATGTGACGAGCAACGTATAACGTGTTATATAGGTGATAGCATTGTACTCAGGCATGTCCTAGATCCAAATTAAGTGCCTCAAGCCTCTTGGGTGCTGGTTGGAGCCTTCTATGCCTTCACCTTCGATCACCCTATCATCCATGACTTTCAAAATATCTCGGTTTGCCTCGAGCAATAGTGTTTCTGTAATTGCGGTTGCTGTCTTAGCTGATAAGTATGACCATACGATCATACTAAAATGGCGGAGGAGGAACTGTAAGAAGTCCCGTGCACACTCTTAGAACCAGACCGCCTACTGCCCCACACATGCATGGGGAGGAGGCACGTTGGCCATAGGTTCACTGAGGTAACACAAGACTCCTACCACCTCAAGGACAATTAGGACAGGTTCAAACATGACCCTGCATGATAAAGCATCAAATGTTAGCATTGTGTGCAAGTGAGGTTTACACATAGCATAGCATGACCATTTGTTCACAAATAGCGTAGTGTAACCATCTGTTTACAAATAGCATAACATAACCAACTGTTTGCATGTAGCATAGCATGATCGTCCAACTGTGAATTCCCCTTTTAGCATGAACCAAGGAGCCCCCCAGATGAATGAAGGTAAACATTACATGTAGCCTACTAAAAAGAGTTGGGAGTAGAGTAGCATAATAGTTAAGGCCAGTGTAATGTATAACAAGCATAGCACTATAGCCAGTGTCACAGGATAGCAAACTTGGCAAAATAGCAAATTTAACAACGTAGCAGCATCGTAGGTTTGACAACATAGCAAATATGAAAAATTGCCAACATAGCATCCTAAAGGCCTCACAACATAAGCAAAGTAGCATAACAATGACAACCTTATAGTCTAACCACGTAGATGAGAGAGAATCCACAATGCCTTGCCATCCCAACCCTACCTTGCCGCATGAAATAGCTCGCGCTACACTACGCTAAACATATGTCATGCTGCCATAAATAATTTTTTGCAAATAACTAAACCCCTCCAAGGGTGGTACGTTACGGCAAGCATGCGTTGCACTGCCTAGAACTACCTAAACGTCCACAACAAGGCAGTCTCCATTCTTAACAATGGTGGCTAGGGTGATACTACATGTAGCTGTAGTGTAGCATCTATACGACCACTGCAGCCAACTAGCAACAACGACGACGTAGCGACCAAAACAGCAATCAACATAGTAGCAATAAAGGAAACAAGAATTCATCACCTAAAGGAAATAAGGATAGCGTAGCAACTTACCGAGTTGATGGAGTCTCTTAGTCCTTGATGCTTGCGTTCACCTTTGGGTGCCATTGTCTCGCTCGCAAATTATTTCTGTGAACTGCTATGCTATGCCTATTACTCTCTCTCTCTTCGATCGCGCTACACTCTAGGTGTAAGCTCTGACAATGAAAATGACAAGTTTACCAAGGGTTAAACCCCTGTTTATAGCTGACATGGTAAAACACTTACCATTTTCATGTTCTGATTAACACGGGATGTCCCCTATAGCGTAGCACTATTACAGTGTGGTGCCACCATAATGTAGAAATTATTTGTAGCATAACAGGTAGGCACACCAAAAAATTTGCCCTATCTTGTCACTTTATCTTTATGAAACCTACCATACCATGGTCCGCAAAGACCTTAAACTAGCAAACTTAACTTTCAGTTCTACCTAGTAATAGTCTGCAAAGACTTTAAACTAGCAATTCTGACCCGCGATTCAACTTGATTATGGTTTGCAAAGGCCTTAAATTGGCAATTCTGATGTATAGATCATGCATGATTACAGTTCACTAAGACCTTAAACTGGCAACATGCAAACTTTGCGTAGTAGTTGACAATTATTTCATGTCGCATTATTGCTTTACAATGATTCATTACATGCTGTTGCTATAGACAAGTATCACTTGACTTGGTCTTTTTTCTTATTGTGGTAGGTTTAACAAAAATGGCCATGCATGGTGATCTTCATTCACTTTTAACCCTGACAGCTCCTCATGGCAGGCTCACAAGACACCTAGACTTAGAATTAATAGACTAGGAATCAGCTCCTGACAACACTGTAGCATCCCTGGAAACATCCCTAGATTGCCCCAAACATCTGGTCCAAGCCTTAGACTTAGAGGCCAGGGATGTGACTGAGGACCCTCTCATTAAAACACTTGTAGCTACATCTAGGGGGGAATAAAGACATTAAAAATTAGCTTCCTCCTAGATCCACAAATGCAAAAGGACATATCTAGAGTTATCCAAGATAATTTCAAAGTGTTTGCATGGTCCTATGAAGACATGCTAGGCTTAGACTAGTAGCTCATACAACATAACATTGTCTTAGACCCACGTGTTAAGGCAGTCAAGAAAAAGGCTCAAAAAATCAAACTAGAAATCGCACTAGCTATACGTGATGAAATCACCAAGCTGTATCAAGCTGGTTTCATTTGCACCATCGATTACTTGAAGTGGGTGTCAAACATCGTTGTAGTTTGTAAGAAAACGGGAGGTATACGAATTTGTATAAACTTTCAAGATCTGAACAAAGTAACGATTAAAGATGACTTCCCATTACCAATTATTGATCAACTTATTGACACTACAACTGGTCATGCTTTACTGTCCTCTATGGATGGGTTCTTAGGTTACAACCAGATTCGCATCAACCTAGAGCATCAATTAACAACTACTTTCATGACTCCTTGGGGAACCTTTTGTTACACCATGATGCCTTTTGGACTCAAAAACGTCGAAGCAACCTATCAATGAGTTATGACATATATTTTTAGCGACTACCTCTTGGAGAGACTAAATGATTACGTGGATGACATAGCGGTCAAGTCTAAAGGAGCTATTGATCATCCCAATGATCTAGATGTAGTCCTCAAATGTTGTCATAGGCATGACTTATGTCTCAACCCAAGGAAATGTGCTTTTGAAGTTTAAACTAGATGCATGCTAGGGTTTGTAGTATCAGAGGCAGGGATATGAGTGGACCCTGACAAGGTAAGGGCCATCGTCAACTTAGCACCTCCTACGAACCTTAAAGAGCTGCACGGGTTACAAGGTAGAGTACAATTTATCCGAAGGTTTATCGCAAGGTTGATTGACAAGTTACACCCCATGCAACACTTGCTAAAGAAGGGAGTTGACTTCGAATGGATAGAACAATGTCAACAAGCCTTCAATAACCTAAAGAAAGAACGTTTGCACCTCCCAACTATTTACCCACCACAGAAGAAGAAGAAGCCTTTCTACATCTACCTACCACTTCGGACACATCTATTACAACATTGTTATGTTAGAAGAAGGATGACAGATCTAAAATCCTGGTTTATTACTTGAGCCATGCGCTAATAGCTTATGAGGCAAAATATAACGAAGTAGAAAGAAATTGTCTTTCTCTGGCGTTCACACTAAAAAAGTGGAGAAATTACTTGTTTCATAGCAAGGTTAACATCATATGCAAGAGCAACATACTTCGGGCTATCACAACGAACTTGTATGAGTGTAGCAGAATAGCTTGATGGAAAGCTATAACAGCGGAATTTGATTTGCATTATGTTGCCCAATCATCGACAAAGGGACAAGCAATAGCTACATAACTTACAACCTCACCTGTTGATGATTAGACAACAATAGAGCCCAAATTCCCTAACAAACACATCAACAACATCAACCCTGTACCATATGACTTGAAAGCTACTTTGCATTTCGACGGCGCTTCAACTACGTGAGGTAGTAGTGCTGCTGCCTTCATTACATTCCCCTATGGGGATATTCTACCTTTTGCTTACCACTTTACATTCCTTTGTATGAAAAATGTAGCTGAGTATGAAGGACTTCTCAGGGGCCTCTTAGCAGCCTGATAACTAAAGATTCAACATTTGGAAATCCGAGGCAATTTCGAACTCGTTGTCAACCAGATTACCAAAGTCTATGCCTGTAAAGCTTCACACTTACAGTCTTATTGTAACTTGGCTAAGAGTTTTTTGAAAAAGTTCATAACAATAGACATCCAACATGTGCCTCGCAATGAGAACACTGTAGTAGATGCCTTAGCTACATTAGCATTGAATGTGCCACCCCACTTATTTGCAACTTTACCCACTTCGATAATAGAATGCATAGACCCTATTACCCAAGCGGTATGTATCGTAGCTATTAGTACAATTGATATTCAAGAGTGGTATGCTAACATTAAAGCTTACCTTCAACACGGCGAACCCTCGCATAGGTTAACATCCGCTCAAAAGGATGCAATCTGAAAGCGGGCGCGATACTATGTTCTCATAGGAGATAACACTTTATGAAAACGCTCCTTTGATGGGATATTACTAACCTACATTGGTGGGGAACAAGCACAAAAAATCGTTAACGAAGTCCATGAGGGACTATGTGGAGGACACATAGCTCCCAGGGCTAATGCAGCAAAAATTAGATGCCTAGGGTACTACTGGCCTTACATAGAATGAGATTGCCTTTCCAAGGTTAGGACATGTAATACATGCCAACACCATGCAAATCTAATACATGTATCACCTACTGAGTTGCATCCTACACAAATCACGTGGCCATTTCAATGATGGGGAGTAAACATCATCGGACCCATCACGCCTAAGTCTTCCATAGGACACAACATCATCATCACTGCCACCGAGTACTTTACAAAGTGGGTGGAGGCTATTCCCCTAAGGAATACTACATCTCAACAGGTTTGCCACTTTATCTTGGACAACATAGTAACAAGGTTTTGTCTTCCCATGAATATTGTGATAGACAATGGGCCACAGTTTAGTAGCACAGAAACCAAAACCTTTTGTGACAACCTTGGCATTAAATACTCATTTTCATTGCCCTACTACCCATAGGCAAACATTCAAGCAGAGGCAACAAACAAGGCCATCATCAACTTGCTCAAAAGGATGCTGAGTAGCAGCAAGAGGCGATGGCATGAGTAAATCCTCTATGTGTTGTGGGCTTATTACACGACGTGCAAAACATCTACAGGTAAAACTCATTACAACCTTGTTTACCGATCTAAAGCGGTGTTACTTCTTGAATTGCAGGTACCGTCATTTTGAATGATCCTTTCAAGCGTCATGAACGAGGCCTAGAACAACGAGTCAAGGATCATTGACCTTGACTCCATAGAAGAGGAGCATGCCTGAACACTTGATTGCATTGAATGGTACTAGGACAAGAAGCGACAGAAGCACCATTGCAATCTACATCAATGACCGATGAAAAAAGGGGACCTAGTCCTCAAGGCTGTTTGTGAACATGTAAATCAGTTCTCAGCAAATTGGGAAGGCCCATTCATAGTCACGAAAGCCTATGAGAATGGGGCCTTCAAGTTGGTTGATATGGATGGCAATGAATTTACAAATCCCATGAAGCACTTGTACCTTAAGCCATACTACATCTAATACAAAGCAAGGTAAGCACCATCATCTGCTATGACATAAAAATAGCAAAGATAGTATATTATGACTATAAACTGACACAAAATGTCCGCTATGATGATAAATTGGCACAACATGCCCTTGGGCTATGACATAAAATTGGCATCCACAGTACAGTTCGCTACGACCTTAAATTGGCCGTCCATCATCCGCTATGATGATAAACTAGCACAGCAGTCTACCAGGACCTTAAACTGGCACATCAGTCTGCTACGACCTTAAACTGGCACATCAGTCTACTACGACCTTAAACTGGCCCATCCACCATCTGTTACGATGTTAAACTAGCACAGCTGATAGTCTACCAAGGCCTTAAACTGGGTTCACACTTCAATGCTGACCAGCACAACATCCACGACCCTACAAACAAGCGAGCGTGACAATGCACACTTTCTAGAAAACACAGGGTGGGACGTTGCAGTTCCAGAATGCAGTTCATGTTGCTAAGGAAACATGGTGTGGGACGTCACCACCCTTGGCATCTTGCTGACTTTCTGAAGCTACCACTACTGTCACCACCCATCCTAGCAGTAGCTCTTGCCGTTAGCACTTGCTGCTGGAGTTCCAGCACTATTGTGGCCTAGCCATAAAGTTGCTATCCTCCAGCCCTCGCCATCATTTGAGTCTAAGAGCCATTCAGTTGTTAGACTTCTTGCCTTGTAGCTAGACTGCATGATGTTTGCCTTGGGTGAGGAATCCTAAGCACTTGCATTGCCACCGCTCCTAGCCCCTTCAGTGCCAGCCTCTTCAGTCTGCCACTGCTAGAACTGCTACTGGTCTTCCTACTTTGGACATCACATGCCTCAGCAACAATGCTCCCTACTTCAGCAGTGTGTAAAGAAAGCAGGAATTTTCCCTCACTTCATTTCATGGTTACGTTTTCCTGGTTTTCTCTTTGTTGCATTTGTAGGATACATGCCAAGGGGGTGCCGTTTAGAGATGCATTTCACCAAGAGAGTAGGATACTACATAGTTTTGAAGTGATCACTTAGACTAGCTTGGCTACACATCCCGCCCGCCCTCTTAACACTCTTAACCTCGTTTCTTATACTCGCAGTTTGTCACATCTCTTTTACAAGCTTTCCCAATGCATATAAAACCTTCCCACATGCCCAACCACCAAGTCCATGATGCGTGTAATGCAACTCATTGCATGGGAAGCATCTGTAGGTAGGTCAAAGTCCCACATGGATGTAACATAGCTCATCTTAGGGAAGAAACACCTGTCCTACAATAACAAGGTTGTTTGCAAGTGAACGTGGCTAAATAGTAGAAGAAAAGCACAAGCATGTAAAGGAGTAGAAAAGGTAAAAAAAAATGGCATTGCATCTATTTCAAAACAAATGGCACCAAAGCTATTTTAGAACGACCATCTCTACGCACTCCAACGAGAGGTCGAAGGCCAACAAAAGAAAGATGCCCATGTGTGTGCCGACTCCCTCACAAGCACTCTGATGAGGGATCATGCTTTGTTACATCTTTCCCTCCCATAAATTTGTTTCCCCAAATCCATCCTTTTCCCCTTTTCCCTACATGACACCACTAGTACTTCCAAGTGTAGAATTATTCATGGAAGTTGAGAATTTAGTCTTAGACTATTACTTTCACATTTTTTAGTCCTAAATTTTCAATTCCATGTTTTCAATTGTAATCTATCATTGTTACAATTTTAGACATAAAAAGTCATTTTATGTAAATTATTTTAAATTTTTTCTAAGTGTTGTTTTCTATGTTTAACTGTTATAAGGATTTGGTTTTAAGTTTTCATGATTATAATTGTTGTGGTTGGATGTTACAAAGCCTTCTTGAAGTCCATCTTGATGGTGATAGAGATGGTGAGGCTATTGTGTTGCATCAACATGCCGACACTTGAATCCCTGAGCTCCAACATGGAGTTGGATCAATGTGAGATATGGTTTAGGAAGGAGGCGTTAGACTTCCTAGCCTACCTACTTCATAACTATAGTGTGATAGTTTGGTCATACTTGATTTTTAAGGTGGTGACAATGATCATGGAGACCATCTTGCATAAATCATTCACCTTATTTGTGAAGTTCATCATGGATAAAATTCATGCTCGTGTGAGAGGGGAGACACATGATGACATGACTACCATGGATCCTTGTAAACTATCAAAAATTTGGGAGATGCCCAAATTTAGACAGTATAACTTGGAAAACATCTTGATTGTTGGCCATTGTGCCCATACATGGTTTCAAAATCGTCTTGGCACTATTTATGACATAAAGGGGTAAGTAGTATTGTTATCTTGGTTATTTTTTGTTGTTGTGTGTTTAGGTTATAACTATTTATGGTCTACTATTTTACTTGCCTGTAGGTTCAGAATGGCTGATCAAGGCCAAATGAAGGCTAACAACCTTTTGCTCCTAGTTCACATAGCTCTAGAGGTGTTCACTAAGAGCCCAAACATGAGGCTTTCAATGTTGGAGAAATTGCATGGCAACCTTGAAAGTAGCATTGGACATCACCCAAAGGCCTAGAAAAGATGCCTAGGAAATGGAAGCATAGATAGTTGGTGGGCTAGCCCATCTCTTGTTGATTTAGACTTGGACACACAACCCAAAGCTCCTATGATGCCTGAGTCATATAGGCAAAGTAAGTGTTATTAATTTGTTGATTTTATGCTAATGTTTTTCTAGTTATATGGTTATTAGTCTATTTTGGTCTTTGTTGTTTGTGTAGTTATATTTGTTGTAATTTGTTACACCTACATGAAGGCTAACAAGCCACCTTTTTCTATATTTAGTAGTCACTCCATCTACTGAAGTTACAGTTATCACTTCAAGACATTTAGAGGAGGCCTTGGTTTGATAACCACCTCACCAAACTTAAGGATCAAGGTCTCCTCCATATGTCTTAAAGTGATAACTGTAACTTTAGTAGATAGAGTAAGCATTGCAACATAGAAAAAAGTACACATAGGTGCAAAAAATTATAGCAAATATAACTACATAAACAATAAAGACCAAAATAGCCTAATAACCATATGGTGAGTGGCGAGGTACCCCTATGCTCAACCATATGAATATGAGCGTTTCACACATGATCCGGTCGAATTCCAAGGACTAAGTGCCTATGTGCCTTTGTGGAACAATAATAGGTTGATTAATCATTGTCTTCCCAAACTTACTTGTATGTCACGGTTGTATGGTTAAGTAAGCTTGAGGCATATGATTTTTATGGATTTTATGTGTTTTATATCCTGTGCTAGTAAGGAGGAAAAGAGAGATAAATAAGTACTAATCTAATTTAACTATTCATTAGCTAAGTTCTAATTACTCATAACACTAGTATTTGTTCCCACTCATCGTACACATCCTGAACCAGTGCAACACTGCTAGGATTACCAAACACTAATAGTTACTAGGTTACCAAGTGCTACATGCATGCTCGAAGCAGTCGTACTAAGTGTATTTAACTAAGAGAGTTGTAAGGTGAGAGAAATCATTAATTAACTAGGAGAGCATTAAATGGTAATTAACACTAATTAATCTATTTTGTATGCTAAAAATTTTATCATAAAGTTTATCTTTATTTTTGTACAAAAAGTGTGTTCAAGTACACAATGCTTGAATAAAGATTCATTCACTCTATGAATCCTACTACAGGCATGCAGAACTAATTCTAATTCTGGAGGGAAAAATTGGCAAGACTTTGGCTAAGGGACTAACTTCTAATGTGGAAAAAAAGGGCATTGCCTCTTATTTATAGGTAAAGAGATGGGCCATGATATCAGGTATCCAACATTGCATGGTTGATCCGATATCGCGGACGTGATATCGTGGTTCAGCATACCCCCATGACTAAATGAAAACTTGTCCTTGAGTTCCTTATACAATATTGGGAAGGTATGGGATTATTGACTAAACAACCATTGATGGAGGAATGGGGTGAAAAACTCAATCATGCCCGGTGAACAAATCAACAATACAATACATGACAACATTAGTGTTCATGACCACAAAAGTGAACACTATACATAAATGACATCTAGCCTTATTTGGCAGCTAGAAAAGAAGGAGAAAGAGAAAGAAAGAAGAAGATGTGTTGCTACCAATGTGAGGATTGCACCTTCTATTGTTTATCCATAGCCACACCACCAATCTTGCTCCTTTCATAAATGTTCCAGTTTTGGTCCATCCTGAGTGTTTCCTCTAGGCCCAGTCCATTATTGTATGATCTCCATTTGCACACACAACACAGTCACAAATAAGCAAGGGTAGACAAATCACAATGCAGTTGATACCTTGCCTTGACGTAAAGTGCATTAGCTGAGTTGTGGTTATGGCAAATATTGATTTTGGAGTTTTAACACTGGTGACTACCTAAGGTGTAGGGGTTCAAAAAAATTGAAAAAATTGTGCCAAGGCCCCCATGACTAAGAGCAAACCTCCAATAGTGATAGGATGGAAAAGGATAAAGAATAACAAGGATGGAGAAAAAGTAACAATGGCAATGCCAATAAAATGGATGTCATGGATGGGGATGAAACAAAAAATTATTGATTGTAGGAAATGTTTAAGGGAAAGAAGTTAACAAGTTCACCAAAAAGGAAAGCCAGTGGGTCCTCCCCAAAGTAGGCTCATGCCTTTGATGCCCTAATAGACCTACAACCCAAAGAGTCCGTAGGCTCTAGGAATGTCATTTGGAAGCAAGAGTTAAAAACTTACCCACAAGAAATTATCGAGGAAAAACAATGCATCAAGCAAGGTATGGACTAATGATAAATCCGACAATGAGGTGAAAAATGGAAAAGAAAGGTGGAGAGGAGAAAATGGAATGGAAACCCAAGAAANATGGCAATGCCAATAAAATGGATGTCATGGATGGGGATGAAACAAAAAATTATTGATTGTAGGAAATGTTTAAGGGAACATTTGACCAGCCTATCCTCTTGAAGCAACAAGAATGCCTCTACAAAAATTCACCAGCATTCTAAGGAGAGTGAGATGGAGAACCAGGAAGTGAGAAAGGGCCTTAGTTAGAGGGAACCTTCAGGCATGGATAACATGTCTTTCTAGTGCCATAACTAGTGCGTGTAGCCCAAGTTCTTTATTGTGTGTAAGGGGTGTACTTTGAATTATCACTATTTCTTTCTATTTTTTTTTTGCTTGAGAACCACAACATGCAAAGACTTATTTTTATGTACTCAGCTTCTAGTGATTTGATGAACTGTCAAAATGGTGGAAAACCCAAGGAAAAAGCATCCAAGCACTCAAGAGAATAGCCAACACAAATGCATCAAATCCCTTTGAAGTCACATCCTTTTCATACCTTGAGTCCTTCCTTAGTTTGAGAAGTACCCAGCCACCAATTTGTTAACAGTTTTATTAGAGAAAGGTACTGTACAGTTCCAAGCCAAGGGAGACCATAGGATTTCATGGATGTATGAACGATGTGGACTCATTACCTATTTAATCAAAATAACCATACCTTAATATTGACATTATACTTCAAAGGTAAAGTCCAAACATCAACAATCAATATGATATTATTCATGCCACCATCATGAACACTTATTGGGTGACAAAAAAAAAGTAATCACACAAAGAAATGGTAAAAATATGAATGATGGTGTAAAACAAAAACAAGAAAGACTAAAGAAATATGCAAAAAAATAAAATTTGTAAAAGTAAAAAATATGTAAAAAAAAAAACTTAGAAAAAACTAAGGGCCTTCAATGATTAGTAGAGATGGCCATCTTCCCCATGACTGAGTTGGAAGGAGGAGATTTGAAATAATGAGCAAGGTTGCCCACCTACAGAGGTAGCATATGTTCTAGCTATCCTAATCTCATGGAAAGGTTTTGTTTGTTGCACATTGACTAATAGTATCTTATCTGGGCTCTCAGGTTTATATATGGTCATGGCCCCTAAAGGAAAAGTTTCATTGATAATGTAAGGTCCTTCCCACAGTGTTTGAAACTTGGTACATTGTGACACATGTGTGGGGTTCCAGTAAAGGACCTTATCTTTGGGTTAATACTTAACTTTCCTAATTTTTAGGTCATGAAATTATTTATTAAATGCCTTGTGCAACTCATTAGATGATAGGGTAGCTAATCAGTTCTTGTCTAGCAAGTTAAGAGTCATCAACCTTTGTTTTTATGCTAGACCAAGGTCAAGGTTGATGTCACATGCCATGGCTAGCGTACGGAGCTCAATTTGGATAGGGAGCGTTGGAAGTTTTTCATACACTAACTCGTAGGTAGAGTAGCCTATAGGGAGTTTCCATGTAGAGTGGTATGCCCAAAGAGCATCACTCAGTTTAGTGCTCCAATCTCGTCTATACTTGCTAATGGTTCTAGTCAGTATCTTAGTAATCTCCCTATTGTTGACCTCAGCTTGACCGTTTTCTTAGGGGTGGTATGGTGTAGTCTATTTGTGCTCAACCCGTAAGAAATGCATTAACTTTCAAAAAGTTGCACCTGTAAAGTGTGTACCATTATCTAAGATAAGTGAACGCGGCACACCAAACCTGTTGATGACTTGTTGTTGAACAAATCGTGTAGATATAGATGATGTGCAATCTTTGACGGCAGCTGCTTCAACCCATTTTTTTAAGTAGTCTACGACAAATACGATGTAAGATTTTCCATTGGAAATTAGTAAAAATCAATTTCCCAGATGTCGAAGGGTTCTAATAGTTGAATCCATTGTTACGGATCCTCTATTCTAACAGTCATTCCCCCATCACGTTGGCAACGCTCACAAGATTGGACGAATTGATGGGTGTCCCAAAATGAGGTAGGCTAATAATATCCTTCAAGTAGGATCTTGATGGCCATTCATCTCCTAGCATAATGACCCCCATAAGGGCCCTCATGAGCATCTTGGAGAACTCTCAGTTGATCTCTATCAGGAACACACCATTGAACCAAGCCATCGGACATACTTTGTAAAGTTGTCCATTGATCTCCATAAAGTACTTGGCTTTGTGAAGAAACTATTGTTTCTTCTTAAGGTCTAGTTCTTGTGGTGTTTTTTGGGTAAGGAGACAGGTAAGAATGTTACTGTACTAGTTCGTCTCCGTAGGTGATTGGTCATTCATGACACTAGCAAAGAGGAACTCATCAGGGAAGTGATCAGAAATGGGATACTCATCCTCTTTGCTATCCCAGCGCATTTGAGATAAATGATCGGCAACTATGTTCTCAATGCCTTTACAATCCATCATTGTTAAATCAAACTCTTGTAGGATTACTAACCATTGTATAATATGGGGTCTTACCATTGGCTTATTCATGAGGAACCAGGTTGCACTATGATCTGTGTGTATGAATACTTTGTACCCTAATACATAGTGCCTAAATTTTTCTATTACAAACACTGCAATCATTAATTCCTTTTCTATAGTAGTGTAGTTAAGTTGTGCACCAGCTATATTTTTACTTGCACAGTGGATGCAATAGGGACGTTTCTGGTCATCTAACTATGTAAGTATGGCTCCTAAGGCATAGTTGGACACATTAGTCATGACATGGAATGGTCTGGACTAGTTAGGAGCTTGTAGAATGGGTTTTTCTACCAGTTTCTATTTCAGAGTTTGGAAAGCTAGTTCACATTCCCTAGTCCACTCGAAGGGTATGTCCTTTTCGTTAGCTCTACCAATGGTTTGGCAATCTTCGAAAAGTTCTCTATGAATCTCCTATAGTAGCCAATGTGTCCAAGGGATGATTGAATGTCTTTGATAGTTTTCGGCTGATAGGTGATTCCTTGGATGACTTTGATTTTCTTAGGGTCTACCTCTATCCCTGCATGTGAAATTTTATGCCCAAGTACTACACCTTCTTGGACCATCAAATGGCTTTTTTGCCAGTTGAGCCTCAGATTAGTTTCTATGCATCTTTTTAGCACTTGCTCTAATCGGTCCAAGGCTTGATCAAAACTTGCTTCATAGGTGGAGAAGTCATCCATAAAGACTTCCACACCATTTTCTATCTACTTCTGGAATATGCTTAGAGTTAAGCGTTGAAACATGGTAGGGGCATTAAACAAGGCAAACAAAATTTGTTTGTATGCAAACATTCCCTAAGGACTGGTGAACATAGTTTTGGCTTGGTCTTCTAGGGCTATTTGTATTTGGTTGTATCCACTATATCCATCTAGAAAACTATAATAGCGATGCCCTACGATTGTGTCTAAGACTTGGTCAAAAAATAGCAATGGAAAGTGATCCTTGAATGTTTCCATATTTAGTAGCCTAAAATCGATACACACCCTTCATTTGCCTTCCTTTTTTGGCACGATTACTAAGGGGATAACCCATTTGCTATCAGCAATGGGGTATATGAACCCAGGCTTCAGAAGCTGTTCTATTTCTTCTATTATTACTTGCTTCAACTTTGGGTTCAATCATCTTTGTGGTTGTTTTTGAGGCTTCATGGAGGAGTTAGTGTAAATCCTATGCTGGAATATCCTAGAATCTATTCTAGTTAATTCCGGATATGACTAGATGAAGGCTTTTGACCATTTGTTTATTACCTTTAGCAGACTCTCTTTTTATTGGGGAGCAAGTCTTACGTTGATGATTACCGATTTTCCATTCTTAAGGAACGTGTATTCCATACCGGTGGGCAATGATTTTAGCTCTAGCAGCTCTTATTTAAATTTCTTAGGAATTTCCAACTTCCCCCAATTGATGTTTTCTAAATTAGGACTTGGAAGTTGGCAATGGACTTGCTCTAATGCATCTATACTATCTATGTAAGCACAAGTCAAACCCTCAGGGAGTTCCATGCATATAAGTGAGCTGATTTCTTGATCAGCTATCAACCACTAGGTATCTTCTTGTCATGTGGCTGCTACATACAAGAACCTTTGTATATTGATCGTTTGTGCATACTAATTGCATGCAAGAAATGTTAGACTTTGCACAACCCATGATCTCTGGATGCAATTACACCCTGTGTCACTGTATGTAATGCATGGAACCTTCTTCTTCTCAATCTTTCTAAAAGTATTTTCCTTAAATATTTCTAAGGAAATATCGCGGATACCTAGGCGTGCATCAATAGTGCTGAGCCATGCCCTTTCCATTATGATTAGGAAATCCCCTTTACTATTGTTCACTTGAATTACTAAGAAGTCAGCTAGATATGACCATCCACAAATAGTGGTAACAATGTTCTCCACTAATCCCAAGGGAACAGTGATGGACTGGTCAGCCAACTCTAAATAGACATTGCTCTTTTTTAATGGAGGTAGGTTCTAGGCCTTATACATTTCTTGGGATATTAAGTTCACATCGGAACTTGAATCCAAAAGAGCTTTGCATGGATCATTCCTAGCAATTTGTAGACGTATTAGGGAACTCCTAGGATGAAAGAATTTCCTGGGAAGGTGTCCAACTTTGATCCAATCAGTAATGTCATGTGTTAACATGACTATATGCGTTGAATGTGGTGTTAAGTTCGAAGGGGGTTCTGAAGCTTTATTTGATATAGAGGTGTCCAAAGACTTAGCCGCTTGGGGTTGCAAAGGCTTGGTTGGATTGTTGGTTCTGAAGAAAGATCTTTTCTTTGTATGGTTCTCAAAACCAATAATAGGTTGAGGATTAACAGCCCTTGTGGCATTGTGTTGTTGTGGCTGAGTAGGGAGTTCACCTTGCATTGCTGGAGCAAGTAGTAATGGAGCTATTGGTGGGAGAGATGCGACCAGATTAGAAGGATGGTATACTTGTGGAATATCATCCCTAGGAGAGGGAATCCTATAGTACTTGTGAGCTTGGTAGTGATGTTGGGGAGTAATGTAACCAACAGAGTCACGTGGAAAGATTGGATGTTGCACGTAATATCCATATGGGTCAGGTTATCGGTAAGGATATTGTTGCCTTGGTGGTGGCATTCCCCATTATTGTGGGTGCTACCACTATTGATGTTTCTCCATTGGTTGTGGTGGAGTTCCACTTGGATAATATGTTAAAGGTTGGTGGAACTACCTTGGGTTACCTTGGGGATAAGGTAACCATCGAGACATTTGCCATTTGTTTAAACATGGATTAAGTGCATACATCCAAGACTCCTATAGATGTGAGATCATAGGGCAACATTCCTTAGGATGGTCATATTGACATATGTCACATCCACTATCATCATCTGTATTTTAGTCCACAACCTCTTCAATAATAGCAACTTTAACCTTACCCTTGTTACGTGCATTTTCTTCTTCTCTCTTTTTTCTTTTGTCATAGTCACTACCTCACTCCCTAGACTCCTCTACTACTTTGAGCACAATTTGAAACCTACTATCTAGGGAGTCCCACATTTGTTCTACCTTTGTTGATACTTTTGATGCTAACTTTTGGATAGGCAAGGTTTTCCTATTCACCATCTCTTCGAGTGGTGACTCTTCCTCATCCTTACAAAATCTTACTCCCTTCTTTTGGAGGGAAGGATCTCAGTTATATTCTTCTACACTCTTTTTTTCATAGCTCACCTTCTTCCTTAGCAACTTGCTCCAATAGCCTATGAATTTGATGGAACCTAAGCTCGAATAACCTCCCTTGGGCATAAGTCCCAAGGGTTCTTCTCGTTTCATGCCTAAGCCCATCTACGAGATGGTGTAGTTGATCCCACTACGAATAATCATGGCCAAGACAACGATGTAGTAGTGCATAATAGTAGCCCATGGTAGCATCTAAGGGTTCATGACTTCCTTGTTTCCATCATTGGATTTGNCAAATGGATTTCGGTTCTAAGGACTGGTACCAGCTTTCAGCTTCTTTTATTAGTGTTCATGGGAACAACTTAAGTTTTTGCCATTCATTTTCTATGTTTTGCAAGGCACGTCATCATGAAATTCTTGTAAGTGATTTTGAGGATCAGCATTATATCCCCCTTCAAATCGTGGGATGTTATTCATGTCTAACCTCTTGATCCTACTATCTTTTTGGTGCCTTGTTGAAACTCTCACAACCTCAGTTATATCTAGCATGCTTCACGTGGCGAGTAGAGGTTCATCATGATTATCTCGTTCGTAGCATCTATGGTGCCTACATGGCTCCCTACTCTTCCTTCTTCTATGGCGTGATTCCCTAGAGTGCCCTCGTCCTCTATCTTGGCTGTCTCGTCTGTGACTTCCACTTTGTTTACCCTTATCCTCATGATCTGTTTCTCTATGGCTATGTCTAGACACAGAAGGAGAGGGTGAAGGAGACGATGAAGGAGAAGAAGAAGGAGAACCACCACCATGCAGTGTCTACTACCTTCTCTTCGGTGGTCTCTGCCTTGATCGCGATTGTGATCGGAATGCCCACCTTTGTCATGTGTCTTTGTTCTTCTTTTAAACACTTTGTGTCCATTGGTATTAGCACCTGGGTTGTGAATAGTAGAATTAAGGTTTTGATACACAACCCCTTGGCCAAAGTCAATGGAGGAACATCATTATGTGTGTGACTACCTGAGGTAGGTTCATCACCCTCAATTTCGCTTAAAACATGGGGCCATTCTTGGACTCTTTTCCCTTCAATGACTTATGGTGTCTCTCTTGTTGAAAGTCCCTTTGACATTGCACTTCTATGGGATGGTAGTCTCTCGAATCATAGTCCTGCGCAATGTACTCTGCATGTAAGTGTTGCATGCCTATTCGTGTGAGAGCATAAAGAAGCATACTTGGGACTGAGCAGTCAGGAGGTAACACTATGTTATTTTCCAAGTCATACCAACGCAGCTCTTTGTCTTAGTGGAGAACAAAGGTGAAGTTAGGTACATATTCATCGAGATGAATATATACCACACGAAACTGTTGAGGAATTGGTAGATCAACGTCATGTGTATCTTGTCACTAATTGCTTCTTGTGTTAGTCCTAAGTGGTGAAGTGCTTTTGTGCGAAGAAGAAGACATCGTGTCTTGTTCAATGTGTAATGTACTATTATATTTTTCTTAATCAACCCTAATGGTTCATTTCAATGATGTAAATGATTTCCTAAGTTCTACTTAGCACACAATCAACTAAGTCCTCGGAAATGTTGCCAATGATGAGCGACGAGGTATTCCTACGCTCAACCATATGAATACGAGCGTTTCATGCATGATCTGGTCGAATTTCAAGGACTAAGTGCCTATGCACCTTTGTGGAACAATAATGGGTTGATTAATCATTGTCTTCCCAAACTTACTTGTATGTCACGGTTGTATGGTTAAGTAAGCTTGAGGCATATGATTTTTATGGCTTTTATGTGTTTTATATCTTGCGCTAGTAAGGAGGGGAAGAGAGATAACTAAGTACTAATATAATTTAACTATTCATTAGCTAAGTTCTAATTACTCCTAACACCAGTATCTATTCCCACTCGTCATACACATCCTGAACCAGTGCAATGCTGCTGGGATTACCAAACCCTAATCATTACTGGGTTACCAAGTGCTACATGCATGCTCGAAGCCGTTGTACTGAGTGTATTTAACTAAGAGAGTTGTAAGGTGAGAGAAATCATTAATTAACTAAGAAAGCATTAAATGATAATTAAAACTAATTAATCTATTTTTTATGCTACAAGGTTTATCATAAAGTTCTTCTTTATTGCCGTACACAAAGTGTGCTTAGGTACACAATGCTCAAATAAAGATCTATTCACTCTATGACTAACTTCTAATGTGGAAAACAAGGGTGCTGCTTCTTATTTATAGGCAAGGAGATGGGTCGCGATATCGGGTATTTGACATCGCATGGTTGATTTGATATCACGGACGTGATATCGCATACATGATAGCGTGGTTCATCATCATATAACTAGAAAAACATTAGCATAAAATCAACAAATTAATAACACTTACTTCACCTATATGACTCAGGCATCTTAGGAGCTGTGGGTTGTGGATCCAAGTCTAAATTAATAAGAGATGGGCTATCCCACTAGCTATCTATGCTCCCATTTGCTAGGCATCTTTTGTAGGCCTTAGGATGATGTCTAATACTACTTTCAAGGTTGCCATGTAATTGCTTCAACATTGTAAGCCTCACGTTTGAGCTCTTAGGGAACACCTCTAGAGCTATGTGAGCTAGGAGTAAAAGGTTGTTAGCCTTGATTCGGCCTTGATCATCCATCATAAACCTATAGGAAAGTAAAATAGTAGACCATAAATAGTTATAACCTAAACACACAACAATAGAAAATAACCAAGATAAAAACCCTACTTACCCCTCTATGTGATAAACGATGCTAGGAGGGTTTTGGAAACATGTATGGGCATGATGGTCAACAATCAAGTTGTAATTCAAGTTATAGTATCTAAATTCAAGCATTTCCCAAATTTGTGATAATTTATGAGGATCCATGGTAGTCATGTCATCATGTGTCTTCCCACTTGCACCAGCATTAGGTTTATCCATAATGAATTTCATAATTAAGCTGGAGGATCCAAGAAAGATGGTATCCATGATCATTATCATAGCCTCAAACATCAAGTGTGACCAAACTATCATACTATAGTTATGAAGTAGGTAGGTTAGGAAGTTTGAGGTCCCCTTCCTGAACCATATCCCATGTTGATCTCACTCTATGTCAAGGCTTGAGGATTTTGATGTCTACATGTCAATCTAGCACAACAACTCCACCATTTCTATCACCACTAGATGGACTTCAAGTAGGGTCTATAACATCCAACCATAATAATTATAACTATGAAAACTTAAAACCAAAGCCATATAACCATTAAACATAGAAAACAACACTTAGACAAAATTTGAAACAACTTACATAAAATGAGTGTTTAAAACTAAAATAATAACAATGATAGGTTACAATTTAAAACATGGAATTGATAGTTAACGGACTAAAAAATGTGAAAGTGATAGTATAGGACTAAATTTTCAACTTCCATGAATATTTCTACACCTATAAAATATTTCAACACACAACGTAAGACTATAACCAACATTTAACTAGATTTCACACTTAGCACCAAAATGACTATAGGAAAACACTTACAAAAAATAAGATTTTTTTTTTATTTTGTTCCAAACAACTTCTAATCCCTTCCTAATATCTCAAACTATTTCAAAACCATGGGACGTTGATAGAAAAAAAATTTTAGAACCTTAAGGTTGCCCATCTTTAGAGGGGTAAATACATTATAGCCTTGTAATCCCAATTTCGCACAACCAAATGGAAATGACCATAACTAATTAACTACTTAACAAAATTCAATGATTCCATAGCCATTGGAATCTTAAGACAACAAAATATATCCCTATATAATAAATCATTAAAAATCCTAACCATTATTTTAGAAAAAATTACCAAACTAACTTGACTGTAGTCATTAACATGAAATTTCCTTTCACGTAGGGTTGGCAAAAAATTTGTCAGATATTTGTTTGAGTTGAAAATAGAGTGATCCACTATCATTTGAAAGATTAAATTCAGCCCTATGCATCCATTACTATAGAAAATTTTAAATCACTATCTTTTTTTTCAAAAAAAATTCATGAACTTTCAAGAAATTTGAAAAATGTCAAAGAACCATAACTACACAACCCAACTCAAATGACCATAACTTCATCATTACAACTCGAAATTAAATGGGAACATAATCGTTGGAAAGCTGAAAAATAATCCTACAAACATATAATAATAGTGTTTAAAAATATATGGTCATTTTCTTACTAAAAAAATACACAACATTATTTGATTTTTCACGCAAAAACCACAAAAACTTGTAAAACCTATCTTAATCTAGCCATCAATTGTAACACCCACCTCCTCCAATGTAGGATTCCTGATAGGAGCCATTTTGTTGGTCTTGATGCCAAAAAAATGAGTAGAAAATGTAGAAAATCCATGTTGTTGAAATGGCTACACTGTAGTAAGGCACCAATGGATGGACTACACTAGTAGTAGTCAGTAGGGAATGGAAATGTTACCAGAAAACTCACCAACAACTAAACTATGCTGGTAGTAGTCCAAAAACTATCACTACTATGCTAGTAGTAGTCAGTAGGCAGCAATCAACACTGGCAGAGATCCACCAATAGGTAGACTACACTGCTAGTAGTCCAAAATAGTGGCTACTACTCTAGTTAGGATACTAGATAATAAATGACAATGGTAGAGATCTCAAAGCAAGGTGCAGAAGTAAGAAGGTTGAAAGAAAATGCAATTTATGGTAAGTTTCTACTAGTCTTCCTACTTAAACCTAGGTGTCTAATTCAAAACCTTGATTTCGTTTTGGTAACTACACTTCACTTGAGATCAAAAATAAAAAATAAGACTATAGCAGGGTTGTATAAACTTTTTTTTTAAAAAAATTGCTATTTTTGAGTGAGCCCCATACTAGACATTCCCATTAGAACAAAAAACAAACATGACTATGCTAAGTAGTCAACTTCCTAGCTTGACTATGCTCATAGTAGTCCAACTAAAGCCATGGAAAAAAATACTTCTTCCATCCCACTTCCATCCTACACTCCCAAAAACCTTGAAACATGGTCATACACACCAAGTTTAGGCAAGAAACTGTCACTTTACCAAGGCTACACTAAAGTGGACCAAGGACTACATTGGGCCAACGTAGTTCCAACTATTGCAAATGTAGTCCATAATGGGATGGACTTCAAAAAGCCTATCCAACCTCTAGAAGCCTCCACACTAACCATCTAGCCTTGCCAAACCCTAGTCAGAACCCTTGATGGCACTAAAACTTGGTCACAAGCACTCCAAATCTGACAAGAATCAAACATCCTCATCAACTATGCTAAGGGAAATGAGGGACTATGTTGGGCCAACGTAGTCTTAGTTACTACCTAGCATATTCCAACACCACATCTTGCCTTGCAATTCCAAGTAGTCTACCTAGTCCATTCAATCCTTAGTTGGCCTTGAATCGATATGTTATTTAACCAAACCCTTAGTTTGAGCATTTTGCAAGCCCAAGACATGGTCGATTCTAATAGGTGATGTTACTTTTTCCATTTCCCCCATGACTATGTTGGGGAAACCTAGGGACTGTGCTAGGCCAACATAGTCCTAGGGTTCTAGGATTAGTAGGCATCATGCATATCCTTACCCACTTTCAAAATTGCCTTTGGAAGCCTTCACACCTCAATAGGATCCCTAGTAACCCCAGAATACTAGTTGATTGACCAAAAGCCTTAAAGAAATCAACAAAACTAGTTTCCTCATGGGACCATGCTAGATATTAGAAGGAGTACATTGGGTGAGCATAGTCCTAGTGATTACCCAATGTAGTCCACTCAAAAACCAAGAAACCATCATGTGTGGACTCCAAATCAATTTCCGAGAACTACAAAACACCAAACTAGGTCAAACCTTACCATTTTTCACATTTTCCATGTAAAACTTGGACTATTATGAATGGGGAGTTGAGATTACATTGGGCTAGCATAGTTCTTTCCCAAGGTCTAGTGTAGTCTGATCAAGATTGTCAAAACACACCACAAGCCATGAAAATTGACACCGATAAGCCTTGAAACTCTAGTTTAGACCTATATGACCATGAAACCAACTTTCCATCCATACTTTAACATCTTTCATTATGACTACATTGGAAAGATGAGGAGGACTATGCTAGGCTAGTGTAGTCCCTCTTAGAGGCCAACATATTCCTCCAAATATTGATGGAAAATTGTTATGAAAGACCTAAAAAACTATGTTTGGTCAACCCTAAAGCCTTGTCCTAGCAAGTTTAGTATTAAATCAAGCCATTTTTCATCACTTTTGGTCACTCTAGGTTGGAATACATTGAGGAGGAGAGGAGGACTATCTTGGGCTAGTGTAGTCCCTTAAGAACTCTTTAAAAATTATCTTAAATGACCTAGGAATACTATCAACAAGCCCAGGAAAACTGCCCAAGGCTCTATGACCCTAAAAAATGCATTTTCCATGATTTTTGACTACCACAGCCTTGGCTATGCTGAGGCAAGATTGGGACTATGTTGGACTAGCATAGTCCCTCTCTAGGCCTAGCATAGTGCCTCAAAATTTCATGAAAAGTTTGCTAAAATTGCCTAAATTTTCTATCAAAAAGTTCCAAAACCTTGTGAGAACTTTTGTCGACCATGTTAACCTTCATTAACCTCCCCTAGCCTAAACTACATTGGGAGAAGCTGGGACTATGTTGGGCTAATGCAGTCGTAGTTCAAGCTTAGTTTAGTCTTCATTTTGAATCTCAAAACAAGCTAAACATAACCTATAGAGCACCTTTGTCAACTATAGGACCTTGTTGGAACATATTTAGACCACCAAACCTTGCATTTAAGTTAAAAATTATCATTTTTAGGCTTTCAATCCTTGGTTCTATTGACGAGAGATTGGGATTATGTTGGGTGAAACACGAAAAAATTTTAGCTTAGACACTTTGAAACAAGAACAACTTAAGCCCTTTTCGGCATTCAAGAGGCCAAGCTTGACTAAGGCATGGAACTCAAGCCAGCTTGCTCATGCTATCAAGCTAGCTTGCCCTTAATGTGACCAACCCTGACAACTTCCAAATCAGGTCAAAACGGTCCTAATTTGAATGGGTAAGATCCCCTCAGGGCCCACTGATGACTACTCCAAGTTTCAGCATCCAGAACCCAAGATTTCAAGTTAGAATCACACAAATCTTGCTACTCATGTTGGGGTCATGCTAAGGTAACGTTGCCCAACGTGAGTACAGCATGACCAACTTTTAGAGCCCTGAAACCAGGTCCAAATAGTCTGAATTCGAGCACGTAGACTCCCCTCGAGCTTCACTGATGTTCATTGTAGCTCACGGCCTCCAGAACCTCAAAAATTAAGCTCAAAATCACATGATTTATTTACTCATGCCAGGTCATGCTAGGGTCACACTAGAGCGTGAGCCCAATGTGACCAAACAAAAAAAGGTCAAATCAAGCAGTACCAAGCATAATTTTTAGCATCAACTCAACCCGCAAGGACAGGAAATAGTTCTACTTGTTCACAAGCTCCAGAAAATCAAAATTCAGGCATGAAACACAGCATTTTGGCTTGGTAATGCTGAGGTCACGCTGACAGCATGAGCCCAACCTGACCTATCAAAAGTGGCTCAAATCAACACAAGAACAGACTCAAATTCAGCATCCAGGCCACCCTGGAGAGCAAGTAGTAGTTTCACTTCAAAGAACAGGCATCAAAGGTCAAAATTCAGCTCAAAATGTGTCACTTCCAATTGGTCACGCTGGAGTCACGGCTAGGTCATGCTGACAGTGTGAGCCCAGCGTGAGTTGCCAAAAACGACCCAGATTAAGGCACAAACAAGCTCAGACTCCACATGTAGATTGTCCCCAAGGCCAGGCAGTAGTTACACTTGAAAGATAGGTCTCAAAAATCAAAATTTGGTGTGAAATGAACCATTCTAGCTTGCTCACGTCTAGATCACACCTAGGTCATGCTGCAGCATGAGTCCATCGTGAGCACTATTCATCAACGTGAGCACTATTTATGCTCGGACAAAAGCACTCCAAACGGATGCTGAGCACACGCCAAGACAAAATCAACTCACGCTGGGAGCGCTGGTGAAGTAGAGATGCCCCAAATAGCCACCAAACCACTAAAATTGAGATCCTGCAATAGTTGTTTCAAAGGACCATGGAGTTTCAAGCGAGCCGGAGTTAATCTCTCTTGGAATTCATTGTAGATTTTCATTGTAAGCATCATCATCTATGAGCTTTTCAAGCTTTTACACTACTTCCATGGGTGTAAGCTAGTTTGCGTTGTAAGGTACATTGCACCTAGTCGAAAACGTAGCCTGCCCACATACGTCCAGTTCACACACAATTGCACATCGAACACCTGTCACACGATCCTTTTTTCTCTCATCTCTCAGCCATTGACTTCATTCACGAATCCTACTCCCGAGCCTAGTAAAATGTATAAATACCCTGTTCATTGACATAAATGAGGTTGGTAATTTTGGAGAAAGAAAAACCTGCAATCTTGAGCCCGAATGTACGTGATCCCCAGCGCCTGCAAAAAAACCTCACATTGGAGCTTAACATCCGACTTGCAATCCACACATGCAACTATGTTTTGACCGGTGCACATCTTGTTAAATAATAAAATACAGTTTCATTATTGCCTTCCATTTATATTCTTTACTCTATTTACACTTTGTTTATAGTTGAGTCTCTGTTTACGCTTTGTGCTCTGTTTACATTTCGTGTCGCTATTTGCATTCAATTTGCATTCAGTTTACACCATTTACGATAACCCCAACGCTAGTCGTAGCTTACACTCGGGTAAGTCCTTGGTTGATTTGCGTGCAGACCATCCAAGGCACTCTACCTTCATTTTTCCAGCTTTCCCTCATGCGAAGGTAGGGTCATATGTATCTCTCCGGAGATCTTTCAACGTTTGTTTTCCTCCAACCTTACGCCGATGATTTCGGACAGTATAAAAAATGGTGCTAGAAGGAGGGTTGAACATGTTTACTGTTTAATCAAAACCATGATCACACTACCTACTCAAATGTTGCGCAAACCAAGTGCTGAAACCACGCTACCACAGTACTCACACTGAGCTTGCTCATGCTATAGTAGTCATGCTACTACAGTGGTCACGCTGCTACAGTAGTTACGCTGTAGTAGTAGTCACGCTACTATAGTAGTCACACTGCTACAGTGGTCATACTGCTACAGTGCCACTACAGTGTTTTTTCAATAAAAACACACAAAACGCATCTGTTTCAAAGCCGAATTCATCGCAATTCACACCTAGCTTCAAGCCGGTCTAGTACTAACTACCACCAACATGGATCACCTTGTCCAATACATGCATTACACACAACACAATGGTTCTGAGATGACTTCCTCTTACCCAGGATCACCATCTGAGTACGAGTATGAGTTTGCGGCCCTGCCCATACCCAACAGCCCTTAGGGCCTTGCCTCCTCACAACAATCACAAGAGCACACATCCAAGGCATTTGCTTCACAATCTACACACACTAGGGTCCATCCCCAAATAATCCAAACACCTTTTACATATGACAGGGCCTAGCCCCAAGCAACACAAGTACTTTATGCTTACATAGGGGCCATGCTCCAACCTCCCCAACCTCAACCCAATATTTACACAAGTGCCACATGTGCCATTCTTGTTTCACCAGTGCCTCAAGAACCTGCTCATCATCCGTCTAGGATGATGTTAAACTATCCATGGCCTAGTATGGCCTTAAATTGCCAACACACGTCTGGTATGATGTTACACTACCAACAACCATCTGCCATGACATTAAACTCGCAAAGCCCATAATCGGTGATCTAACCCTTCACTACACAACCTATGTGAGTCCAGTCAACACAACTAGCTGGTGAATCTATGAGTTGGGAGCAAGTGTCCCAACTCATCCAAACTTTAACAGAGGAAATCAACCAACTTAAGGTTTCCTCCTCAGACACACCCAAGGTGGTGGACGTTTACCATGATGATCCAATCTGTCCTACGGTCCCACCCCTTACACTACCCATCGGTAGTTCGTTGCCACATTTGACAAAATACAACGGTCATAGTGACCCCAATGCACATATCGTCACATTCCGCACAGAAGCCATCACGTTGCACTCCTGGCCACATGCCATTCTATGCCTCTTTCCCCTGTCACTCACTGGCAAAGCTTTAGATTGGTACCGTGTCCTACCCCAAGCTTCCATCGCAGCCCTTGAGGACCTCATACACTAGTTTGTGACACGCTTCAAATACAACATTAGACCTGAAGTGATAATCGACAAGCTCCTCCACATCAGAAAAGAACCCCTAGAGCCCATACTACCCTTCCTCCAGCAATGGAGTGCCACAACCAATGAAATCATGAGCCAATCATAGAGACACATCTCTTGGCAATCTTCAAGGGTGCAATCAATGACTTCATCAAGTCCAAACTTCTCTACTTGGTCCCAAAGTTTCTTACCCAGGCCTTTGACCAAGCAAGGGGCATTGAAGAGGTAGCAAGGGTAAGTAATGACCCATCCTACTTGGCCTACAGGAGCCAACACAAAAAACAAGAACATGCACAATAAAAAATGCAACAACTGCAACCAACACAAACAACACAAATAGCACAAGATACACAAGCAACATCAAATGCAACAATCGCAACAATCACCATGCCAACACATGCAGTGAATAGGCCTGTGGCCTCAACATCCCAAGCTGCCAACTCTAGCTTTGGCACCACCACACAAACCACTCCTAGACATGAGCGCACTCAACGCAAACACATACCCTTGTTGGGAAAACCTTCCCAATTGCTAGAACAACTCCTCAACGTTGGTTTGGCTTAATGCAAACACATGTTAGATGATGCCTACATATGCAACTAGAAACATTGTGAAATGGCAAGTCATTCCACTAAAACATACAACGCATGTGTCCCATAACATTTTGACTTAAGTGCATACTTCCATTACCAGCAAATGCCTGGACATGACACAAACACTTTTCAAACTTTTCAAAACAATTTACAAAGAATGGAAACGAAAGGATTGCTCAATGCAGTGCAACCTAGTAGTCCCATACCTTCAATGACTTCCCAAAACAAGAGACCCTTCATCATAAGGGCAACATCTAACAACCCGTCCAGTACGACGTTAAACTGCCAGCCACCATCCATCACGACATTAAACACACAAGTTACTCCAGCGACATCCACACCAAGTCCAAGATCTAGCAACTTGGCCACATACAAGCAGTGGCAACCTAAGTCACCAATGCCTAAACCACAAACCAACCCTAGCTCTACCCCTAGGGCCACTAAACAAAAACCCTTATGCATTGCCCCTTCACAAGAGCTCTACATTACAGCTCACACAATAGAGGAGGCTCCCACCATGACAAACATAAATGACAACCTCGCAGATGTACTATCTCATACACACAATGCATTAAAACATAAGAATGTAATGCCTACCTTGCTCGACCTCGTCTTAACATCATCAAAGCATCGCCAAGCACTAGCACACATGCTCGCCTCCATCCTTGCTATAGAAAACGTGTCTCCAACCAAAGATGCCATTCGCATAGCCATTACATCCCCTGTACCACAAGACACAAACACAATGACTCTAACCTTCCACAACAATGATGTCAAGATTGACCCCAAACAAGGGGAGGTCACACATGCACCATTGAATACTAGTGTAAGCATTGGAAAATACATAGTACGCAGGGTACACATCGATGATGACATGGCAGAAAATGTTGTTGCGCACTTCATCGTTGAACGACTAGGCCTAACACACAACATTCAACTGACCAAAATCGAGTCTCTAAACTCCTTCGATGGAGCACACGTAGCCATTAAAGGCACAATCCACATTGCCTTCACAATAGGAGACCAACACCCCATGTTTGCAAACTTTATAGTCGTCGACAAGATGCCAGACTACAACATGATCCTAGGATGCCCTTGGCTAGCTAGGTCATGCGCAGTGTCATCTCCCATCCACCAAGAACTCCACCTCCTCCACGAAGGGAGGGAGATCATCATACGTGGTGATAATGCCCCATCCACCCAATAGTCCTTCACAACCTATGTCCGAAATGATGTTAAACTATCTTGTGTCCAAAATGATGATAAACTAATAATGGCCCAGAAAGACTTTAAACTAGCCTACGGCTTGGAATGGCCTAAAACTATCACTTTTTGCATTGCTTTTCTTTCATTCGTACATTTTAACTCTATTTACAATAGGTGTTGCTTGATTTTGTTTTCTTTCTAGTTGATTTTTGCAGAATCTTGCAGGCACACAACATGACCATGCATGTAGTATCACACCTTACACAAGCAAGGCAAGCATTGGTCTTAGCATCACGACCTAAAAATGATACCATAGAACGGTCCTGGCATCACGACCTAAAACTGATACCACAGAACAGTCCTAGAGCTATGACTTAAAACTAACACCACAGAACATCCTGGCATCATGACAGTAAACCGACACCACAGAGCTTTGTCCAGTATGACACTAAACTACCATGCTTGTCCACCAGAGTCCACTAAGACTATAAACTCGCTTGCCTCTTCATAGTCCACCACGACTATAAACTAGCACTGCACCGTCCGCTACGACGATAAACTAGCAACGTGCAAATGGTTATGATGTGGAACTAATCCATAATAGTCTACTAAGACTATAAATTGGTGACATCATCAACTACCTGGCATCATTTGAAAAGACATGCTGTTGCAGTCGATTGTATGTGCTCACCAAAAAAAACCTACCACCTAATTTGTCACATAGACCTAGACAAAACTGATGCTGTTCAAGATTTTGTTTGCCTTGAAACTCCACATGATGGCTCCATTCCGTCGGCTACATGCAAGTTTAAAGTGTTTAGCTAACTGAATCATTTGTGGTTTTCTTGTCCCCTTGGAGTTGTGTTTGCAGGATGACATGCTTGAGGCGTTCGTGCATAGATGCACTTCATCATGACGACAAGGTGTCACATTCTTCCTGA
>MNCI01015796.1:844305-877961 GCA_015680685.1 Gnetum montanum | reverse complement strand
GGGCTTGTATGAGAAGAGCCAATGGTCTTTAGTCCATGATGTCCATGGGGTCATGAAGACCTTTTCCGGGCATTTTGCTCTTTGACCTCTTTTGTTCTTTTTCTTTTTCTTTTTGTTTCTTGTTTTCTTTTATTTTTTGCTTTTTGTTTTCCTTTTTTCTTTTTGTATTCTTTTTGGTCTTTTTGAAATATTTTTCTTTCAGTGTTGTGCTCATGCTCATGCGCTTGCATTTTGCNCAACTTTCTTTCCCTAAAATAAATTCCCTTTAATCCAATGTACTTTTGAACATGGTGCGATGACATCTGGCCAGGGGCCAACAGACAATGCTTGGTACTTGGTTGTTCATGGTGTTTTGTACTTCTTTGTCGATGCCTCTCGGGTGGATTCCTCCAGACGTTAACAAAGAGGGGCCAATGAAACACCACAAAATTTCAGCTTAGACACTTTGAAACAAGAACAACTCAAGCCCTTTTGGGCATTCAAGAGGCAAAGCTTGACTAAGGCATGGAACTCAAGCCAGCTTGCTCAAGCCAACTTGCTCATGCTGTCAAGCTAGCTTGCCCTCAATGTGACCAACCTTGATAGCTTCCAAATCAGGTCAAAATGATCCTAATTTGAATGGGTAAGATCCCCTTGGGGCCCACTGATGACTACTCCAAGTTTCAGCATCCAGAACCTAAGATTTCAAGTCAGAATCACACAAATCTTGCTACTCACGCTAGGGTCACGCTACCCAGCATGAGTATAGTGTAAGTACAACATGACCAACTTTCAGAGCCTTGAAACCAAGTCCAAATAGTCTAAATTCGAGCTCGTGGACTCCCCTCAAGCTTCATTGATGTTCATTGCAACTCCTAGCCTCCAGAACCTCAAAAATTAAGCTCAAAATCACATGATTTGTTTACTCACACCTAGGTCACGCTGGAGCGTGAGCCCAATGTCACCAAACAAAAATAGGTCAAATCAAGTAGTCCCAAGCATAATTTTCAGCATCAACTCAACCCCCAAGGATAGGCAATAGTTCTACTTGTTCATAGGCTTTAGAAAATCAAAATTTGGGCATGAAACACAGCATTTTGGCTTGGTCATGCTGAGGTCACATTGACAACGTGAGCCCAGCGTGACCTGTCAAAAGTGGCTCAAATCAACACGAGAACAGACTCAAATTCAGCATCCAGGCCACCCTGGAGAGTAGGTAGCAGTTGCACTTCAAAGAACAGGCGTCAGAGGTCAAAATTCAGCTCAAAATGTGTTAATTCCAATTGGTTATGCTGGAGTCATGCCCAGGTCACGCTGACAGTGTGAGCCTAGTGTGAGTTACCAAAAACGACCCAGATCAAGGTAACAGGCTTAGACTCCACATGTAGATTATCCCCAAGGCCAAGTAGTAGTTACACTTGAAAGAAAGGTCTCAAAAATAAAAATTTGGTGTGAAATAAACCATTCCAACTTGCTCATGCCCAGCTCATGCCCAGGTCATGTTGCAGCGTGAATCTAGCATGAGCATGATTCATCAGCGTGAGCACTATTCACACCCAGACAAAAGTACTCCAAACGCATGCTGAGCACATGCTAGGATCAAATCAACTCACGCTGGGAGCCCTGGTGAAGCAGAGATGCCCTAAACAGCCACTGAACCACTCAAATTGAGATCATGCAGTAGTCATTTCAAAGGACCATGAAGTTTCAAGTGAGCTAGAGTCAATCCCTCTTGGAATTCATTGTAGATTTTCATTGTAAGCTTCACCATCTATGAGCTTGTTAAGATTTTATGCTACTTCCATGGGCGTAAGACAACTTGTGTTGTAAGGTACATTGCACCTAGTCAAAAAAATAGCCTACCCACATATGTCTAGTTCACACACAGCTGCACATCGAACACTTGTCACATGATACATTTTTCTCTCATCTCTCAGCTGTTGACTTCATTCACGAATCCTACTCCCGAGCCTATCAAAATGTATAAATACCCTGTTCATTAACATAAATGAGGTTGGCAATTTTGGAGAAAGAAAAACCAGCAATCCTGAGCCCGAACGCACGTGATCCCTAGCACCTGCAAAAAAACCTCACATCGGAGCTTAACGTCTGATTTGCAATCCACACATGCAACTATGTTTTGACCAGTGCACATCTTGTTAAACAATACAATACAGTTTCATTATTTCCTTCCATTTATATTGTTTACTCTGTTTACGCTTTGTTTACAATATAGCTCTGTTTACACTTCATTTACAACTCAGTCCCTATTTACGCTCTACGCTCTGTTTACATTTCGTGTTGCTATTTGCATTCAATTTGCATTCAGTTTACACTGTTTATGATAACCCCAATGCTAGTCGTAGCTTACGCTCGGGTAAGTCCTTGGTTGATTTGCATGCAAACCATCCAAGGCACTCTGCCTTCATTTTTCTGGCTTGCCCTCACGCGAAGGCAGGGTCATCTGTATCACTCCGGAGATCTTTTGGCATTCGTTTTCCTCCATCCTTACGCCAATGATTTCGGATGGTACAAAAAATGATGCTAGAAGGAGGGCCGAACATGTATATAGTTTAATCAAAACCCTGATCATGCTACCTGCTCAAATGCTGCACAAAGCAAGTGCTGAAACCATGCTGCCAAAGTACTCACGCTACAGTTAACTCATGCTGAGCTTGCTCACGCTATAGCAGTCACGTTGCTATAGTGGTCATGCTGCTACAGTGCCGCTAAAGTGTTTTTTTCAACAAAATGCACAAAATGCATTCGTTTCAAAGTCGAATTCGCCGCAATTCTCACCTAGCTTCAAGCCTGTCTAAGTACTGACTGCCACCAACATGGATCACCTTGTCCAATACATGCATTACACACAAAACAATGGTTCTGAGATGACTTCCTCTTACCCAGGATCACCATCTGAGTACGAGTACAAGTTTGTGGCCTTGCCTGAACCGAACAGCCCTTGGGGCCTTACCTCCTCACAACAATCACAGGAGCACACGCCCAAGGCATTTGCTTCACAATCTACACACACTGGGGCCCAGTCCCAAACAATCTAAACACCTTTTACATATGACAAGGCCCAACCCCAAGCAACATAAGTACCTTATGCTTACACAGGGGCCATGCCCCAACCTCCCCAACCTCAACCCAACATTTACGCAGGCACCACATGTGCCATGCCTATTTCACTAGTGCCTCAAGAACCTGCTCATCATCTGTCCAGGATGACATTAAACTATCCATGGCCCAGTATGGCCTTAAAATGCCAACACACGTTTGGTATGAAGTTACACTACCAACAACCATTTACCATGACATTAAACTCGCAAAGTCTACAACTGGTGATCCAACCCTTCACCGCACAACCTACGTGAGTCCAGTCAACACAACCGGCTGGTGAATCTATGAGTTGGGAACAAGTGTCCTTGGTTGATTTTCATGTAGACCATCCAAGCCACTCTGCCTTCGTTCCCTTTTCCAGCTTGCCCTCAAGCAAAGGCAAGGTCAGCTGTGCCTGCCCAACGATCTTTCGGTGTCTGTTTCCCTTCCAGCCTTACACCGATGATTTCGGACAGTACATTGGGCAAGCGTAGTCCCTCTTAAACCCTACCGTAGTCCACATCAAATTTCCAAAAAGACACAAAATCCACTTTTGATGAACCCTCGCTAGAGCCTATCTCATCATGAAATGCATTATTTTCGACCATTTTTGGTCTTGAAGCCATGACTACAGTGAGGGATGCTAGGACTATGCTAGGATAGAATAGTCCCCCTCCAAGCCTAGCGTACTCCCTGTAAACTTGTCCAAAAATTTCCCAAAGTTGTTCAAAATCCACTTTTAGCAGTCCTAGGATCCATCGGAGTTAAATTCAGCCATGAAACTTAGTTGTTCAGCCTTTTCAATGTCACTATGCTAAGGGGAGGATTTAGACTAAATTAGGCCAAGGGGGTGGATGGGAATGATGGGTTGTGGTTTGAACCCACAACCTTTCGCTTAATTTTTTTAATGTTATTATTATTATTTTATTCTACCCTGCCTCGGTGATTGACATGGTGTTTCGGCTGATGATAGGGTAAGGGTTTGGTATGGGTAAACAATGATTCTAGTTTTGATTCCTAACCCTAAAATTTTTACTTTTTTAAAAATAAATAATAAATTAATAATTTAATCTTATTTTAATGCACGTAAAATGAGAAACTTGAAATCGTGATATCTCCCAAACCGTAAGTCCAATTGAGACGAAATTTGTACCATTGTAATTGTCTTAATGAGTATTATGCATTGGACATAGTCTTAGGGTTCAAAAAGGAAGTTGAATTTTCCAAGATTTTGAAAGGTCAAACTAGCTTATTCTAGCAAAACAACATTAGTAGGTTGATTTAAGGAAGAGATAATGACTTATAATGACTCTAAGTTTCTTAGGATAATGAGTTTCAACAAAAAAGATCATTTTAGGTCATTGTTACTAAATTTTCACAAGAAAATTAAGAATGGCCTTAATCAATTCATATTTATAGTATTAAGATGGGTAAGAATTACTTGGACTAGTGTATCATTATGTTATCAACATCTCATGAAATTGATGAATCTTGATGAGGCATAATCAAATCTTCATTAGTTAATGATATCCATGAAAGAATTTTGTTTCTTGGTGGGATATCTCAGACATATGGTGCATCCGGTGATAATTAATGTCCTTCCATATGTTTTGGCTTCATTGTTCATCATTAGATTCATGTTGTAGTCAGTCCATGGTTCTAAATGACTCTTGGAGCATGGTTTTCTTTGATACCTTTTGTGACATCCCATTCTCGGAGTTTATAGCAAACATCAAATATACGATATATTAGACATTATTCATATGAAGATAATATATCAAATGTCAAATATATGTAACATTCGACATTATTCTTAAAGGAAATAATAGAGAAAGTGTAGAAAGAGAAAGAAAAGAATGCTTTATTGATATGGAATAGTGTATCTAGATCATGCTCTGAAAATGTTCCTTAGGGTTTTTTTCCTTTTGCATTTATCCCTTAAAGGAAATCTAACACTACCACCATGGTTAGGCCTATAAATGACTAGAAGGGATGGCCAGTTCACTTCCTATCTTACTTCACATAGCTCTTGTGACTTGCCCGCACTATCTCCACCACTCTATGCTTAGCACAATCTTTAAGCTTGGGTATAAATGCCTTAGGTCAAACTCCAAAAAGTTACCTTAAGGTTACCATCCATTATTATAATAGGCCCTTTCAGGTCTTAATTACAATTACCCTTTTGGGTTTTGTTATGATAATAATAACACTTGTTATGAAGAGGTATCATCATTGTTATGCAATAGCATCATTTGGGAATAGGGATGTGACACTAGCTCTCCTACCCTTCAAAAATTGAACTTAGGTAAATAAGGGAGTCGGGCTAGAATTGGTCCCCCACTCAACAAGTTTGAAGAAAAGAACCCATACAACAACATCATTAGTTACATCATTAGTTTGATTCTTCTAATGGATCATTACTCATGCTTGGAAACTTCTCTCTTCTTGAGTATAATTACATTCTACTCTTCGAAAGGCTTGGACTTGTTAATAGTCCTCTTCAACTTACCAATGATGTCCTATAAGATTTCATCATCCACTTGTCCATGTTAATGCACAAGATTTACAACATTTAAAATAAGACATTCCCATATTATTTGATAAGTCAATGTCAAAAGCATTATCATTAATTTTGGCCTTTATCCTGAAAGGACCCATCTTCTTAGGTTTTAGCTTTGAGAAGTTGATACCTCTCAATCTCTTCTTATTCAAGTACATCCAAATAAGATCACTAACAACAAATTTGGATTTCCTCTTGCCCTCATTCCTCTTAATAACTCTTTCATCAACCTTCTTCTCAAGGTTAGCTTTTACTTGAGCATGAAGATCCTTTATTTCATGCATAAAATCAGCACTTAATTGAGATTCTTCATCAAATCTTCTAACATCATCCATCATCTTTGGGCTAAATCCATAATTAACCTCAAATGGAATTTTTTCAATAGTAACATGAAAAAAATTATTATAAGAAAATTCAGCAATAATACAACAAAATTTCCCACCTATTGAGCTATCCCTTACATAAATATTTAACAGAAATTTATTAACCACTTTAGTTTAACCATTAGATTGTGGAGAAATGTACTATAAAAATTCAATTTTATCTTTAAAAGTTTCCAAAGGAACATCCAAAATGACTAGTGAACTTGAATTCTCTATCACTAATAAGATTCAAAGGAATCCCATGCAACTTCACAACATGCTAGAAAAATAAATTTGCAACATGAGATACATCATTCATCTTTTTTAATGAAATGAAATGTGTCATCTTGCAGAATCTATCCACAATCATAAAGATAACATTATGAAAAATTTTGGTGTTCAAAATCCCACTGACAAAATAGATTGACACACTTTTCCATGGATTCTTGGGAATTGGCAAAGGCATATAGTATCCCTTAACACCTTTATCTCCCTTGAATTTTTACATGTCAAATACTCCTTCAAAAATTTGAAGACTTCAAGGGTCATTCCAAGGTAAAAATAGTACCTACAGATAAGATCCAATGTTTTATATCTATGCATATCACCTACCATACCATCACAATGCTTTTTAACCAAAATGTCTCTTCTAAAATCATAATTGTGAACAGAAATCTTCGCATTATTGAATAGTAGTTCATTTTAAATATGATAGTCCCTCTATTGATCTATCCTACTCAATAATGAAGGCTTCTTCAAACTTGCCCAAAATCAAAATTAGCTTCATATAAATCAAGAAAATCATTCATACCTTCTACATGAGGTACATTGAAATTCACGACATGCACCCTAGACAATGCATTTACTATCATATTATATTTTCCACTTTTATGCTTGAGTACAAAATTAAAATTTTGTAATTATGCCATCCACATCATGTGTTTGACACTTAACTTCTTTTGGAAATTAGGAAATTGAAGTGGTTTAGGATCTATCATCAAAGTGAACTTCTTTGGTAATAAGTAATGTCTCTAATGCTTGACTGCTTAAAGAATACTATACAATTCCTTTTCATATATGCTATATTTCTGCCTTGATTCATTTAGCTTCTTTGAAAAGAAAGCAATAGGTCTACCTTCTTATGAAAGCACTCCTCTAATGGAAAGTCCACTTACATCCACCTCCATCGAAAAAAGCTTCTAGAAATCTAGTATTGCAAGTACCGACTTAGTCATATGTTTTTCCTTCCACAAGTTAAAGCATCATTGGGTCTCATCACCCCACCTAAAATCTTGATTCTTCTTAAGCAAAGTAAACATAGTCCATGAAATACTACTAAGATTTTTGATAAACTACCTATAAAAACCTACTAAACCAAGAAATAATCTTCTCCAACATTTTTAGGGATAATCTCTAATATCCTTCACCTTGGTAGATTTCTTTCTAATTTTATTTTTAGAAATCACATGTCTAAAATATATGATCTTGCTCTTGAATAAATGACTCTTCTTCATATTGATTACCAAATGTGCCTCCTCCAACATAAGACACACTCATCTCAAGTAATCTAAGTGTTCTTCTTCATTTGAGCTATATACCAAAATATCATCAAAAAAGGTAATACAACACTTGTCAATCAAATGTTTGATGACATCATGCATCAACCTCATGAATATGGTAGGAGCATTTGTGAGTTTTAATGGCATTACCAACCACTCAAACAATCTAGCTAGAGTGTTAAAATATGTCTTCCATTCATCACTAGGTCCAATTTGAATT
This sequence comes from Gnetum montanum, assembly GCA_015680685.1. Classification (NCBI taxonomy): domain Eukaryota; kingdom Viridiplantae; phylum Streptophyta; class Gnetopsida; order Gnetales; family Gnetaceae; genus Gnetum; species Gnetum montanum. Next base: position 870,179 of record MNCI01015796.1, on the reverse strand, counting down.
GAATGATAACCACTCTTTAAATTAGTTTTGCTAAAGATATTTGCATTATTAAGGACATCAATGATATCATCCATCATTGGAATAGGAAACCTATATCTCACTATTATTCTATTTACATTCCTTAAGTTAATATACATTTTCCATTCATCACTATCCTTCTTTAGCATAGGTACCATTGAAACTAGACAAGGAGAAATTTACTCCCTCATGAAACCATTCTCAAGTAACTCCTATAATTTCCATTACAATTCAAACCTTTGATTTGGTTCCATCTAGTATGCCCTCTTGTTTAGAATAATAGCACTAAGAATAAATTCAATTTAGTGTTGGACATTCCTTGTTGGTGATAATCCATCCAATTCACCTTTGAACACCTTGGAAAATTGATCCTTCAAAGCTAGCACACTTGTTGGAAGATCTACCTGCACAACATTATGGTTAGAAGTAATAGTTGATACAAAGACAAGACCAAAACTAGTTTTAAGTAAGCTTTTCTACCTCACTTATTAATTTTTCATAGGAATTAACTAATGGATTTCATCAGGCCTTACTAGATTCCACACATTTCTTTCTTTATTGAATTGAGAACTATTATCAAAATTCTAAGTCCTTCCTAGAATTACATTAGCTTAATTAATTTGTAGTCATCACATTTCATAACATCATGAAAACTCCCAAATTTAATTTCAAGATCATTGTTCTCTAACCTCTTGAGAGTAATCTCTTCAAAAAAATGTAACTTGTAGGATTTAGGATGAGGAATTTTCACTAAACCCAATATAGTTATTGCCTTTGAAGAAATAATATTTTCATGGGCTTCCCCATCAATCAAAACATTAATCTAGTTACCACTAAGTAAAGATCTAGCCCAATCCAAAATAACAGTTTCCTTGCTAGATAGTCTTATCTATTCAAATTTCCCTTAAATGTACAAGAATTTAACTTAGAAACTTCCACAATTTTGGAAGCATTAGGATTACCTTTATGAAGAGCTTGGTTTGGTATCTACTTTGTCTTCATTATTTGTACATCCTTATCTTTGGCTACCTTATGAAGTGAACATTCCCATTGATTGGGTCCCCACTCTCTACATTTGAAGCACTAAATCTTTGATAAGTTACTACCTTGATCCTTGTCTCCTTTGTCTTGGTTCTTCTTAGTTTTTCCCTTCTCAACACCCTTTTCATGCTTTTTGTCATGGTTCTCCTCCTTATTTTCAGATTTAGACTTGGATCCCTTTTTAGATTTGGATCCCTTATCCTTTCTCTTTAAATATTTTTTTCTCATGTTCCCAAATCCATTGAGTCTTTTCTTTGCCTTGAGTGCCAAATCATAAGTCTCATCAAGGATTTAAGAGTTATAGAATGACAACTCTTGTTGCTAAGCCATCTTGAGACCTCCAAGAGATGCTAACGTCTATTTGTACTTCAAATTTTCCTTAGCCTGATGAAATAGATCACAAAATTTAATGAAAATTTCCTTAACATCTTTGTTTCCTTGTCTATTTAATTTGAGGTTAATGATTATCTCTTATCTTTTCCAAGAGTGCTAAAATTTCCATTTTAATCTGTATTTCATCAAGGACCAATACCTAATAGGTTGGCCATTTTACCTATCATAAATTTAGGATTTTTTACCACCAAGTTGATGCCATATCTTTTAATATGGATTTCACAATTGGGACTTGTAATTTATTTTATACCTATTTCAACTCAAAATGCTTATCAAGCATCTTCAAACAGATTGCAAAAGCATTGGTGCCATCTACATCATTGAAAATTGTTAACTCAACATACATAGGTCTTGTAACATTTTTGAATGCTTTGGCAAATATTGCTTCAACTTTATCATCATGCTTGCCATGAGAAGAAGTTGATATTGTAGATAGAACTCTTAGAGTTTTGACATGAGGATATGGATTCACTTTTCTTTGAACTTGAGTTTGTTTGGTTGTCACACTTTCATAGCTAGAAGTGTCTTTCTCCTCATTGAATCTCCTTTCATCAAGTTGAGAAACTTATTCATCGTCATTCGAACAAGATTATGCATCATCATTACATGGCTAAATATAGCTAGGACCTACATTTTGATATACCTTAGTGCATATCTCATGTAATTGATCAATCATCAGCTAAAAGAAAGATTTCATGCTCTCCATGTCTTGATTTAGGGCTTGAATGGTTTTCTTCTTAAGGACTATCTAAAATAGATAAAAATATACATAGCAAAATTTCAATGAAACCAAACCCTATGTTCCTAATATCAATTCATGGAGTAGGATCACTTTGATTTACTTTAACCCTTTAAACACGCTAAATCTAGAAACAGAAAATATGCAAGATAATTCAATAGTTAGGAAAGCTAGAAAAGCAAGCTATCTTTACTTAAATTAAGAAGATTGCAATTACACTAGAATCACAAACTAGATCATATTCAATCCTCACATACTCAATACTATTTTAGAGCCTAAGGCTCTACAATCATATAATGAGTAGCCTTAATGCAAGGTTTAATCAATATAGATATTTCCACATAAAAATATGAGATTAGATTCACATAAAAAGACTTAGGCCAAGATCACATACACACTTGATCATAGAAACACGCACCTTCTCTTACAATCTCTTTATTCCAACTCTATTTTTTTCCTCTCTTCATCTATGCTTAACAAGCAACTTATTATATTTATCCCAAACATGGAGCCAAACACATCTTCTGTTCTGGTTAGACATCTTCTAGGCACTATGGATGCCTTTATTTTTTATTTTTTGGTAATTCATACCAAATACATCCATCCAACTTCTTGAACCTTTAAATTAACCACTTGCAGGGATGCAAAAAAGTTCGAAAGATGTGTTCATACACTAAAATGACATATCAAATTGCATAAAAATAAATAACTAATAGGATGCATTATCCAAAACATGATTTAATACATGAGGCTTCTAAGCATTTAGAAAATACATAACATTAATATTTAATATAAATCAATAATAAAACTTTAATTTTCACATTATGAGTTCAAGTCCTACTATAGTAAAAGCTGTTGAAAAGTAAATATCATCGCTTGCAATGAAGATAGACAATTTACATACACACAACACCAACCAAAAGGGCAATAGAGTAATAAAATAATAGAAAATATTAGACAAATATAATTTTATTAAAATCATGTTTCTAATTTAAAATTCCAAATCTAAGATCTAAGCTTTAAGTTGAGAACCATTACAATCTCTAGTAACACATGCTTCACCTAAGAGTAAAATAAGGAGAAAGTCAGTCATTATGATCAACTACTGCTTGATAGATTTTGAACTAGATATCAAGAAGCTAGAGAGTAATGCATAGGCGCTAAGTGTTGATGTAGTTCTTATGCATAACCATATAAATCACAAGTATTCACTAGTGACCTAATTATAATCCATGGATTAGACTAGTGGAGTATCTATATAGTTGAAAATGATCGTAGGTAATTTTCTTTTTAATTACACTCATGATGATCCTTAACTTATATAATTAAGTAAAATTGAGGCATATGGTTGATGTTATTGGACCATGATAAAAATATTACTAAAATATTAAAGTTTAATCTAATTAATCTAAGTACAAGAAATAAAGTGTAATTTAGCCCAAGTGTAAGCATTTATTCCCAACTTGCTTTAAACATCCTAAACTCATGTTATTATTATTGGGTTACTAAGTGTGCACTACAAGGTGTACCAAGATACAACATTGCTAGGATTACCAAATAGTAGTGTGTTTATACTCATAGTTGGTTGCACTCATTTTGCATACTTAATATGCATTTTGGAAATGAAATATTAACCTAAGCACGTGATCATAAGTGATGATGAAAATAAATTGCAAGTAGGAAAATATTAAGCTAAGTCAAAGTGTTTAAATGAAGATGAATTAATTTCAATCTTAGTATAATCATGAATCATTTCTAGATATAAGTTCACTTAAATAAGACTCTATTGGTTAACTTAAAATCATGCTTTAGGCACTTGTTGACTATTCTTACTTTTATGAAAACAAATTGCAAGAGTTTAGCTACTATGGTGATTGAATAGTGTATTTAATTTAGTATGTGTATATTATTTATAGACTTCACCTATCCAATATACATCAATCTTTAATATCATAGGATATCATAGGTACAATGTTGCACATGAAAAATTTACTATTCATCATACCCTCATGACTCACTAAAAAGTCATCTCCAAGTTAAATAACAAGTGAGGTAGAGTTTGTAACAAAAGTATGAAGGTAACATGATTGATAGACTTGATTTGACTTTGGTGCCACCATACAAAGTTTATTGGAGTGATTGAAAAAATGATAAAATATTGGATAGATACAAAAACTTTACAAAAAATGGCATGTCTTCAAAATTTTTTTCAACAAACGATATTCATGTTGTTCTAGGCAATGATATTTCCTTCTATTATGGTGGCTCTTATGCTTGGTTAGCAACTTGCTTCTCTATATGAGAATGATTGAGAATGCCTTGGTACTTCTTCACACATATATGTGGATTATCAATGTACTAAGTAAGGTGAACTAGGTTCAAAATTTTTGATATTTTCCATGGATATGGTAGATTTGGAAATATCTTATTCAATTAAATAAACTAAATAGTGAATATTCTACCCTACATGACAAATGATTTAACTCTTTTCTTTAGCTCCTATTATTCTGTCAATATTCTTGTTAGGTCATCTACAACATCATGTTGCCTAGTGTATTAGGCGTAGATGATATTTAGCTCTATAGTTTCTACTTGTAATTTTCTCTACTTGTAATAGAATTTGTTCTTATGATTGAAAAATGTGTTAGGTCATCTACTTGTAATAGAATTTATTCTTATGATTGAAAAATGTAAAATTTGTTGCTACTTATTTCTCCAGTTCATTTCTCAAATGATTAACTATCAACATGGTGATATTAGCATAGTGAAGGTTAGTAAGCTTCATGTAGTGTATGAACTTTTTGATTTGTAAGTTCTTAATTTTAATTTCTACTTGATGCATTATTGAGATTTCATCAAGGATGCTTTTTGACAAAAAATCTATAGATAGTTGTAAGGAAGCATGAATGTGGACCTTAGTTGCTGATGAGTGGTGAGGTACCTCTATGCCCAACCATATGAATCATGAGCATTCATGTGTGATCCGGTCAAATTTCGTGGACTTTGTAGTTTTTGGTGCACTAGTTTTCTAGGAAGTGAATCTTGCCTTAAGGTCAATCATTGTCTTCCCAATTACACTTGTGAAATACACTCATATGGTTAAGTATAATTGAGGCATCTAATTTTTATCATTTTCTATTTTATGGTTTGGTGTTCAAACGGAGAAAATAGAAATTTGATTAACTAATTTAAATTAACTAATTAACTTGTGTCTATTTAGTCCTAACATAAGCATTTGGTCCCACTTTCTACACATGTCCTAAATCCACATATCCACTATTGGGTTATCAAGTGCAATGCTACTAGGTGTACCAAGCGATAACATTGCTAGGATTACCAAGCGAATACATGTTACACTTGAAGTGGTTGTACTTATGTGTTTAATCTATTTGGCTTATCTTATTTAACTACTTCATTAGCTTAATTACTAGAAAAAAATTAATAAATAATTGAAAACATTAAATGCATAAATAAAATATTTAATCAATCTAGAATGCTGCTGTAAGGTTTATCAGAAATCTCGTCTTTATTGTTGTAGATACTGTTGTGCTCAAGTGCAACAATGCTCGAATAAAGATTCATACACTCAATGACTCCTGTTGTGAGCACTTGGGAAAAATATTCTAACTCTCAAATGAACAAAATACAAGAGCTTCGCTACTACTAAAATGTTGATGCCATAAATGCATTGGTAGGCATGTATTTATAGGCAAAATATGGACATTGTGTTAATGTGACCTCATTAATGCATGATATGATGCGTCGACAAGACCATGTCAATGAAGCCTCAATGATGCACTTGATAAAACTACAACTCATCATACCCCCACAACTAAATGAAAACTCGTCCTTGAGTTGTTTTACAAAATTGGGAAGGTATGGAATAATTGACTGGCTTTTAACAAACAAAATAGGTTAACTTACCAAAAATAGAGTGCTTGAGTGTACAGATCAACACATTGCAGAAATGGTGGTGTTCATGACACAAAATTGAACACCATGACATGACTCTTCAAAATTGAAATGCATGTTCCTTGATTACGTGAAGTTTGGTGAAGAAGATTAGATAGTCCTAGGTAGTGGTGCCTCCTGAGGTTCTAAGGGACCTTCACCAGCTTCATGCACGTGCGGTAGTTGAGGTGGCTATGGTTGTCCTGCTATTTCTACAACTTCTGGTGGAAGGCAAAAATCACCCAAAAGTGCTTTCATTTTCTCCTCCTTACTTCTAGGATCATGCATTGTCCATGTGGCTTCACCAATGTGGGTCAGAATGAGCACATCCTAAGGACATGGGATTGCTGGAAAGGGCTCCTTCATATTGATTAACCAAGAAGTGAATTATTTGTGTTCAATGTTGAACACTCTAACTGCATCCTATAGCTCATGATAATCATTCAACCTTTTAGCTAGGTTCTTAGCAATTGATCATTGATTTGTGAATTGTGCTATGAGAACTTCAAGTTTAGTGTTTGTAGTCTTAAGCTTCTGCTTGGTGTCTATGTGGTGCTTGAACTCTACCTTGTATAGCAAATATAAACTAGCCACTTTTTTCTCTAACTCTAACCATGATTTTTTGTTAGTCAACATTGCTAGTTCGTATAGTGGAGATTGGCCAACTTCATTTATTTTGTCATCTCTTCTATCTGCAACTCCTTTAGTCAAATATCTACTTTTTTGTAGGTATTAATCCCATCAATGATGGGCTACCAAATCTCTTTTCCTTGTTGAAGTTGCTAGAGAGCTTCATTTATTTTTGCCTTTGCCATTTGGATGTGCTTCTCATTTACTTCCTTCTACATTCCAACTTGGTCTCTATAGTGATTATTAACTTTTTCAAACTTCGAAGCTTCATTCTTCTAGGTAGCAATCTCAATAGCAGACTTTTGGCACAAGGCACAAACTTCTTCCATTGACAAATTTCAATTCGCTATGGTCAATTTCCTTAATTTCATATTCACCCTGGGTAGTTGCTCCTACTCTTGATGAATTAATTCTTGTATTTGTTCCTTTTGGGCATCAACATTACATAGGTGATGGTTTTGTGTGGTTAGAGCTTCATTCTCCTAGTGCATCTAAGCCAGGTCTTTTTGAATAGAATAGGTCTTTGCCTCTACTATGGACTGGTTAAAGATGGCCATTACTACCTCCTCCTTAGCCTTCCTGAATCATTCTTGAAGCTATTGGAAAGCTTCATCCCTAGTTATTGTTGAGCTAAGGATTGTAGGATTAGTAAGGTTGGCACATAATTTGGCAACCTCCATGGCCAACTGTTGATTTTGTGCTTGAGCCATTTCAAGTTGCCCCCCCCCCCCCCCACCCAAATGATGCATTTTCCCCTTGCATCTAGTAGCTCCTACTAGGCTATCATGATATTTTTTGAAAAATTGAAGATATTTGGAATCAATTGCCCGATCCCCACTAGTCAATCTAGTAATTCTTCATGCTAGGTTACATTCAGTTTCATGCTAACCATGTGTAGGAACGTCTGCATGTCTTGAAGTGTAGATACATCTAGTACAGACACTACAAGTGCATTGAGTGCTTTGGTGACACAGTTAGCAACTACTTCAGCCACCATCTCTTGTCCTTGGTGTTTCATCACTAGGATAGTTGCCGCTTCACCTTTCTCCAAATTCACTGAGAAGGTGGCAGCATTCCCATAGATTTTTGGAAATAAATGGTGTTATGATAATGACATTGTCACCTCTTAGGCATTGGGATCAGACCTTGTGGGAAACTGTGTTCATTAGGCTAAGAATATCAGTCCACCTCTCTCCATCTAGCTAATTTTTCGAGCCATCTCATTAAGATGACTCATTGCTAGTCGGTACATAGATAAATCTACACTACTCATCCTTGCACATTGCTTTTGCTCATGCAAGAGCTACTCTCAGATTTTGCACAAGCACTTAATGGCTACATGGACCTCTAGTGTCATTTCTTGAGTAGGTGGTAGTCGTGGTAGCTACTCCTCTTGAGTTGTAGTTGGTGCCTTTTCCTTCATAATTTGGACCATGAGGCCAAAGGAGCATGCTTGATCATGTTGTTGGCATAGCAGATGATTCCTGCCCTTTTGCAAAGTTTCCAAATGAGGCATGGAAAGGGTAGGGTTTTTCTTACATGTTTTTTTTCTTTAAAAAATTTTTCAATCTCCAAGTAGATGAGTTGTGGAAGGTTTATGGGAAATATCCTGCTTAGAGTGGTGCATGCTTGGGTGGAGAAGTTGGTCACCTTGCTAGGCCTCACCGTTGGATTGAGGTGATAGGTCAAAATTTTAAAATAGATGTGCTTCTCCAGTGTGAGTGCACCGTGCTCCTTATAGTTGACCCCATAGTATTACTGAGTCCACTCCTTTTTGGCCTCAGGATCACCTTTTGTTGATAGCTTTGTCAACTATGTCCCAACATTAGGAAATCCTAGTGCCTATGTGATAGCTTTGGCAAAGTAGGACACCTGAATATCCTTGATCTTTATTGTGGACCTTGGCCTTCTGTTGTTCTAGAAGAGATATGTCTCTCCCATGTACCATTTCCCATTGGATGTGATGGTTGGCCACATGGGAGAAGTTTGCAGTTGTGTTTTGACATCTACTAGAGCTTTCTTTAGAAATGGCTTGAAGTTTATTTCTTGAAAAACTGATCATTGAATCTCTCAAGACCTGATGATGTCAAGGAATGCTTGAGTCAAAGTGACTTCAAGCCTTGACACAGGTCCTAGCATGTCGTCTTGCTGTGATTGTTCTATGGGCACTTCTTCTTTTGGAATTTATTGAATAGATTCCACTTCGAGCTCCTCACGAAGAGGTCCCATTGCATGGGTTGCATCTAGTAGTTCTTAGGCTTGTTCTTGTTGGTTCCTTCTAGCTTTGGGTCATTTCTCTCTTGGTTGAGAAGGTTCTCCTTCATGTGGGTGCTTAGGTCTTGGTGTTATTTGTAATCACAATAAGACCATGGATTAGCAGTCATTGTGTAACATGAAGCAATTAGGATACCCTTATCTCTTTAGGATAGTTACACTTGGCTAAGTTGTGATTAGGGTTGATTTAATTACTTTAATCATTATTTTATTTATGTGTTATTATTAATAAATCATCTTAGAGGTTTTTGAAAAGGTTAACTTTTGAAAAAATTGATGTTTGTGTATTGTTAAGGTTATTAACCCTTTGGGGGAGTTAGAAAAAATTTTCAAAAATTTCATCGAAAACCTTAAGGTTTGTGGCCTCCATGATAAAGAGCTTACCTCTGGTAGCTACAAGATCAAAGAACAAAGTGATTTGGACATATAGTTGGGAAGTTAAGGGCTTTGGAAGGTTTTAGGCTCCGAAAAATGGCAAAAAATCCTTGTGTGTTATGAGGCAAATGAAAAAAAATTTCTAAGTGTGTGACAGTATATATAAGATTTTTGCAATATGTTGATGAGGCCTCATCAACGCAGCTATTGACCACTGTAGATGATCATTGACTTTGGTCAAATCTGTAAAATACAAAGATTTTTTGAACGAAATTGGGGCAAATTAAAGCTCAAAAGGCCAAGAATAGTATGAAAATATGAGAAGAGGGTGTTGGAGCTCATAAATTTGGAAAAATGGAGAAAAATGATTTATGGGATGAATGAAATAAAAGGTTAAGGAGCATTAAGTGGAATACATAATAGAATATGTGAAAGATAGGATTATAGTAATGTCAAAGGTAAGGAACCTTAACTAACCAAACCAAGAGCTATGCAAGTTGGTCCTCCACATAGCAGGCTCTTGCCCTTTTTGCCATTGCAGAACCTCAATTAAGGAATTTGTGGACCCCATAGTTGATTAATGATCATGAAAAGTTAAGGACCAACCAAGTAGAATATATCCAAGAATTCTAACACATCCAACCAAAACACAGAGTATAACATAGAACTTAGTAGTGAGGTGAGTTATGGTAGCATGGACAAATGATGGAGAAGGTGGAATAGAATTTTGAATTGAGGTCATAAGAAGTCCCTTATGGAATTGGTGTTTAAAATGACTTGAGAAGATCTATCCTTAGTCCAGAACAAAATCAGCCACTTTCAGTGACTTCACATTGCCACTCTAAGATTGGTTCATCCACATGAGACACTAGAGTGCTTCCACAAAACAAGCACCATTCCATAAAGAGAAGTAGGAAGTGGAGGGCCTTAGTTAGAGGGGACCTTCAAGCATGGGTGCATGTCTTTCTAGTCCCATAACCAGTGCTTGTAGCCCATTTATTTGTCTAAGGTATGTGCTTTGAATTCTCATCATGTGCTTTTTTTTTGGGCTTTTGGATGGAAACCACACCATGCAAAGACTTTATTTGACTTCCTATTAGTGGTTGGAATGGAATAGTAAGAAATTCATGAAAAACACTCAAAGAACTCAAGAAAGTAGAAGAGTATGAAGAGTATTGAGTCCCCTTGAAGTCATACCCTTTACAAATCCTTGAATCCTTCATAATTCTAGAACCACCAAGGTCACCGATTGATTAAAGGTTTCTTTAATGGAAGGGATCTCAAATTCCTAGAATAGGAAAATCCATAGAGTTTATTGGATGGGTGGATGATGTGGAGTCACTGCTTGTTCCATGAAAAATAAACCATGTCATAATCATCAGACATCAAAATTCAAAAATAGAAACCAAACATCAACAATTACAACATTAAGCACAAACCATCGTTAGTAAATAGCAACAACGCCATTGTGTCCTATGGAAATAAAGTAATTTTATTAACAAACAGGAGGAAATATCAAACTTGAACAAAACAAAACAAAGTAAAATATATAATAAAGTGTAAAATAATCAAGAAGGTTCAAAGGTACTAACGATGGTGTAAAATTAAAAAAATCTGAAAATCAAAAATTTGTAAAATAAATAAATTGTGAAAATAAAAAATGTGAAAAATAAAAAGTAGAAAAATTGAGAAGCCATATGGATTGTTACATGGATGGACATCTCCCCCATGATTGAGTTGGAAGGAGGAGATCCAAAAAATGGAATGTGATTATCCATCAGTTGTAGTGGTAGTTGCACTAGCAGATCTTGGTTCAAGGAAAGGTTTTACTCATTGGATGTTGACCAATTCCTTTTTATGTGGGCTTGTAGGTTTGTAGATTAACATGGACATAGAGGGAAAGGTTTGATCAATAATTTAAGATCCCTCCCACAATGTTTGAAATTTTTCCTTTTTGGGTACATGTGTGGGGTTCTAGTAGAGGACCTTATTTCCTGGTTGAAGTTTTACCTTTCATATTCTTAGGTCATGAAATTGCTTGTTGAATTCCTTGTGCACCTTATTCAAAGGTAGGGCCACCAATTAGTTTTCATCTAGCAGATTTAGGTTGATTAATCTTTCTTTCTGTGCTAGAATTAAGTCAAGATCTAGGTCACAGGTTGTTGAGAGTGTATGGAGCTCACAGATTGGATTGAGAGCATGGAAGTTTTTTGTACACCAACTCGTAGGGAGAGTAGCCAATAGGAAGTTTCCATATTGAATGGTAAGCCTAGAGGACATCATTAAGTTTTTTACTCCAAGCTTTCTATATTTGCTAATGGTTCATGTTAGTATTTTTGTGATCTCTCGATTGGTTACCTCTACTTGATCGTTGGCTTGGGGGTGGTAGGGTGTTGTTAATTTATGTTTGACCCTAAGGCATTGCATTAACTTTCTAAAAGTGGCACCTATGAAATGAGTTCCATTATTAGAAATTAGTGAAGATGGAACCCCAAACCTATTTACAATATTTTGTTGTATAAATCTAGTAGTAGTGGATGATGTATAATTAGTAATGGCTACTACTTCTACCCACTTTATGTAGTAGTCATTTGATACAATAATATATGCCTTTCCATTGGACATGGATGTGATGGGATTCATGAAGTCAATGCCCCATATGTTAAAAGGTTCTAGTTGTTGAATTCACTATTGAGGATCTTCCAAGTGAGGGGTCATCCCCCCATCATGTTGACAACATTCACAAGATTCGATAAACTGTTAGGAATCCCTGAAGAGTATCGGCCAATAGTTTCCTACCATCAGAATTCTTATGGCCATGTGTTTCCCTGCATAGTGGCCTCCACAAGGCCCTTCATGAGCATCCTAGAGAATGCAAAATTTATCTTCATTAGGGAAATACCAATGAATCAGGCCATTGGTGCACACCTTGTAAAAATGTCTATTGATTTCCATGAAGTATTTGGCCCGATGAAGGAATTGTTGCTTCTTTCTAAAGTCAAGATATTATGGCATCTCTTGAGTAAGAAGATAGGTGAGGATGCCATTGTACCATGTTGTTTTTGTGGATGTTTGTTCATTTATTTTTCCTATAAAGAGGAGTTTTTTTGGAAACTGATCAGAGAGTAGGCTCTCCTCCTCTTTATTATCCCATCTTAAGCGAGAGAGGTGGTCAACAATCACATTCTTGATTCCTTTTCGATCTACCATTGTGAGATTGAATTCCTACAAGATCATGAGCCACCATATGACACGAGGCCTTACTGTTAGCTTGTTTATGAGGAAGCATATTTTCTGCACAATGGTCCATGTGCTTAAATACTTTATAGCCAAGCACATAGTGCCTAAAATTTTTTAGAGCATACACCACTACCATTAATTCTTTTTTTGTGGTAGTGTAATTTAATTATGCTCTTAGAATGCTTTAGCTTGCATAATGAATGTAGTATGGATGTTTCTTATCATCCATTTGCATGATCACTACTCCCAAGGCATGGTGAGATGCATTCATCATTATGTGGAAGGGTTTGGACCAATCTGGTGCTCATAGAATTGGTGTTTCTACAAATTTTTCCTTTAATTGTTGGAATGCATGTTCTTGGTCCATATGAAAGGTGCATCTTTCTTTGTAAGCTTTACCAATGGTTTTGCAATCTTAGAGAAATTCTCTATGAATTGTCGGTAGTAGCTAGTGTATCCAAGGAATGACTAAACAGCTTGAACTATCTCTGGTTGGCATGTTATTCCTTGGATGATCCTTATCTTTTTTGGGTCCACCTCACTCCTTGCTTGAGTGATTCTATGTCCTAGTACAATGCCCTCTTGAACCATGATATGGCTCTTTTTCCAGTTAAGCCATAGATGTTTTTCAACACATCTCTTTAATACTTGCTCAAGTCGATCCAAGGCTTGCTCAAATGTAGCTCCATAGGTGGAAAATTCATCCATGAAGACTTCCACACCATTACCAATCTATTGTTGGAAAATACTAAGAACTAGGTGTTGAAATGCTACATGGGCATTGCATAGACTAAATGGCATCTTACAATATGCAAAAGTCCCCCAAGGACTCGTGAATGTTGTCTTGGCCTAATCTTCTAGCTTAATTTTGATTTGGTTATAGCCACTATAACAATCCAAGAAGCTATAATAGAAATGGCCAGATATGGTGTCCAACACTTAATCCATAAATGGTAATAGAAAATGATTTTTAATTATTTCCATATTCAATAGCCTAAAGTTGATGTAGACCCACCACTTATCACCTTTGTTTGGTACAATTACGAGTGGGCTAACCCATTCACTATCCATGATGGGATAGATGAACCCTACCTTGAGGAGTAGTTTAATTTCCTCCTTGCTGATCTACTTCAATTTGGGGTTCAGCCATCTCTACAACTGCCTTCTTGGCTTCATGGCCAGGTTAGTGTAAATGCGATGCTGGCATATCCTTGGATCAATTCCTATTAGCTCAGGATATGACCAAGCAAAGGCTATTGACCATTTGTTAACCACCTTTAATAGCTTTTATTTTTGTTCAGAAGCAAGTTTGGCATTAATTATGACCAATTTACCATTGTTTAAAAATGCATTTTTCATGCTGGCTATTAAATTTTTTAGCTCTAGGGGTTCCTGCTTGAAATTATTAGGGATTTCCAACTCTTCCCAATAGGTATCATCATCTTCATCGGAGAGTTGGGGATAAACTTGTTCAAGTTTAGCCATGCCTTCAACATAAGCACATGGTAGGCTGTTAGTTGGTTCCATGCATAAGGTGTTGCTATCTGAGTCAGCTATCAGCCACTAGGTGCCCTCTTTTTTATGGTTGTTACATATAGATATTGTTGAATATTGATTTCTTATGCACACTGATTGCATGTTTTAATGTATGTACTTTTGATGGGCCAAATCTTTTGCATGCAGTTGTACTCATTATTGCTATATGTGAGGCATGGAATGCACTTCTTCTCTATCTTGCCTAATTCATTTTCTTTGGATATTTCTAGAGAGAGATCCCTTATGTCCATAAGTGCATCGACCATGCTTAACCAAGATCTTCCAATAATGATGGGGAAGTCACCTTTGCATTTTTCAACCTTGATCACCAAAAAATCAACAAGATAGGACCACCCACAAACTATGGCCACAATGTCCTCTACTAATCCCAGAGGAATAGTAATTGACTAATCTACCAGTTTTAGATGTATGTTGCTATTATTGAGAGGTGGTAGGTTCCAGGCCTTGTATATGTCATGGGAGATGAGATTAACTCTGGAACCAGAGTCAAGAAGAGCCTTTCATGACTCATGCCTAGTGATTTACTAAGAAATGAGTGAACTTCCTAGGTCAGATCTTTTTGTGGGAAGATTACCAACCTTGATCCAGCTAAAAACAACATGAATTAGCATCACAGTGTGAATCCAAGGCAATATTTGGTTCGAAGGACACTCAAAGGTATTTTATGTAGAGGATGAGGGTATTGGAGATGTAGGATGATCAGCTGTACTAGGTTGTGAGGGTTGGAGAGGACTGCTGGGTTAGAAGAAGGATCTTTTCTTTAGATCAATTGTCCAAAACACTCAACTAGAAGATTGCTTATGAATTTACAGCCCGCGTAACATTTGGTTGTTGTGGCTATGGAGGAACCTCACCCTGCATGGATGGAGTAGGAGGTAACTAGGTTGAAGGTGGAGGTGTATGTGTAAATGGATGTGAAGGGTGGTATGGATTTGGGTTTTTTCCTCAAGTAGATGGTGAATGTGTTTGGTGGTACTCTGGAGGGTAATAGTTATGTTGAAATGAGGTATGACTTATAGAACTTCTTGGAGAGATGGGTTGTTGAACATAGCACTTGTATGGATCTAGTTGCTTATATGGGTACTACTACCTTTGCGGTGGCATTCCCCATGATCGTGGTTGGTATCATTGTTGGTATTGTTCATAAGATTGTGGACGAGCTCTGTGTGGATAGTAAGCTTGTTGTTGTTGGTGGAACTACCTTAGATTTCCTTGAGGATAAGGTAATTGTCTAGGTGCTTACCTACGTGCTAGTCTAGGATTCAATGAATACACCCTAGACTCTAGTAAGCGTGACAACATAGGGAAACAACCCTTTGGATGCTCGTATTAAAAAATGTCACAATCATCATCATCCTTAGAGTCTGTCTTCACAACTTCCTCTATGGAAACAAATTTTTCCTTACCTCTTTGGTAGGCATGTTCAGCTTTTTTTCATCTCCTACAATTATGATCACTATTTTATGCTTTGGATTTTTCAGCAATCTTCTTTTTTGCACTTTTTCATTTTTGTAGCTCACCTTCTTCTTTTGGTACCTGCTCAATTAGCCTTTGGATCTAATGAGCTCTTACTTTAGACAATCTTTCTTTGGTCATATACCCCAAGAGTTCTTCTAGTTTCTGCTCTAAGCCCATCTATGATGTGGCAAAGTTATTCCCTTTAATAATAACCATGGTTAGGGCATCGGTGTAAGAGTGAATAGTATCTACCCATAATGGCATCCAAGTGTTCATGTATTCTTTATTTTCAGCCTTGGATTTGCCTTTTCAGATTAGACACTTTGGAGTATGTCTAGTATTTTTCATTAAATAGCTCTAATATGGTACTCCATTAGCAAATGGGTTTCAGTTCCAAGGACTGGTACTAGCTTTTAGCTTCCTTGATGAGTGTCCTAGGGAAAAGCTTGAGTTTCTGCCATTTATTTTCTATGTTCTGTAAGGCATAAGCATCATGGAAAGCTTGTAGATGTGTTTGTGGATTAGAGTTGTATCCCCCCCTCAAATCTTAAGATGTTATTCATGTTTAAGTGCTTGATCTTACTATATTTCATATTCCTGGTTGGAATCCTAACTATCTCTATAATGTTGAGCATGCTTCAAGTTGCCAATAGAGGTTCATCATCATCACTGCATTGATGATGCTGATGATGGTTTCAGCCACCCCTTCAGTCTTGGTGGCCTTCACAGTCATTGTTGTCTCATTGATTACCTTCATCATAATTATTTTGATGGTGACTTTTATGAGAATTGATAGATGAAGAGGAATGTTCAGAATTGAATGAAGAGGACGAAGAGGAAGGTTGATATCCACCACCACTATGGTGTCTTTCACCACTTTTTTGCTCATTACGAACACCATCCTTAGATCCCTTACTATTGTGATGCTTTCCCAAGTCCCTACCTTGACTATCACTCTTTCCTAAACCTAGTTTATGAATAGTGAATTGTAGGTTTAGGGGGTGAATTGCACCCTTGTCACCAATAATAGGGGGTGGAGAATCTTCATGTTGAGAACCTTCAAGAGGAGGATCCTCATTGTCATCTTGGTATAGTAGGAATAAGGGATTACTAAAGTGTTTTCCCTTTGTAAACTCATGATGCTTCTCTTGGTATTGATCTTGCCTAAAGTCTAGTTAGCAGTTGTGTTAGAATTGGAACATTTTCCTAAGGCACTAGTCTTTATTAGTTAAGATTATTGGGTAGAATGATGAAGCCTACAATTGTTCTTGTACCTCTTAAGGAGAAAATTCTAGAAAGAATCCAAAGTTAAATTTAATGATCACATTAGCCATGAGGGACTTAATATTGATGTTCTTGACACATTTATTTGATAGTGTGATAAATCTTTCTACTTCAAGAGTAGGTGGTACTACCATTTCTGCTTCCATAGATTACTAATTTTGTGGTATTGGTTGATGTATTTATGAATATTGTACTTATTGTTCCTATTGCTCTTGTCCTTATATGTGAGACCATCATGGTTGTTCTATGTTATAGTCTCTTTCTCTTCTTTTAGCATGTTCTCCTCATGGCCATTTCTCCCATGGTTATGAGGGTTCTCTAGATTTGGGAACTCGCCTAGGTACCATCTATAATTACCAAGGATTAATTGTTAGTCCATCATAGGTTTTTCATCATGTCTTTGATCTTCTTGATCCTTTGGATTTAATCAAAGAATTGGGAAATATAGCATTAATAGTATAAAGTGATTATGAAATATCATTCCCTAGGCTCTAAGGTAATCAAATCATCAAGTTATTGGGAAATTTTCAACGAAATGTTCTTATTTTTATCATTAATTACCTTAATGAATTTATAAATGAAGGTTATTGATTTTTTTGAAAATCATGCTTAGGATCCCCCATGATAAAGAGCTCTAACCTTAAGGGTTTTTGAATTTTGTAAATTAGGCTTTTGGATTATGAGTTATGACTCTTGGAAGTCTCTAGAATTTGGAAACGACAAAAATTCTCTTGTGTTTGATTAAAATATGAATAATTTGGCTAATGGGTGTGAGTATATATAGTTTTTTTATAAAGATGATATTGTAGCTACAACATCATACTTGTGATATCATAAGAACTCATACAACATAGCTATGATATAAGTAGACATAAAACTTATATTTTTACTTATTTTAGTTCCCAAAAATCATCATGTTCTCATGTCTTGAGTATTCTAGGACTTTTTGAGAATTGGAAAACTAGAGGATGAGTCTTATTTATGTTTGAAATAACCAAAAATATTTAAACCCATATTGTATCAAGTTCACATCAGTTGAAAATTAGGAGATTGAGGAAGAATTAATGAGACTTGAGAAAAATTCAATAGAATCTTAAATAGGAGTAAATATCATAATAATGTATGAAGGTGATTAGTTACTCATGATGTTTAGGAGAGTGTGACATTAGTTCTTAGATATGATTCCCAATATTTATACAATTTGATCTTGCCAAGAGCAAGTTTCTACCATTAATGCCCCTGTATCATCACTTCTATAAGTATTTGTGGGCACTTAAGGAATTGAATATGAAGCATATTCTTGCTTTAACATACATGTACACAACTGCTAATGTTGGAATCCTATGTAATGCTATATAAAATCCATCAAATTCCTAATCATACATAGCATTGAGGTGAAATGGAATTAGAATGGAATGTAGAAGTAGAACATTAGGCACCTTATCATGTTCATAATGGATCCTAGATGTAGAGTATGGTTTTAATGATCAACATACCTATATGTTGCAAGTCTTAACTGAGTTCATATCTTTTGAAATGACATCACATTACATCATCCCAAGTCCATAACTAAGAGACCAACTAATCACCATATTGAAACAACACCACTTCCAAGGAATAATTAGGAAACATATATTGGAGTTATTATAAATAATTAATTAAAAATTAGCATGTGTGTTATGGATCTTGGTCATTAGTAAGAGGAGCATCTTCAATTATGGGTTATACATCTTTCTTGTCACATAATGGGAGTAGTTTAAGAGGTCATGATATGCTTGAAAGTGGACTACCTTTAGGCATGGGACACATGTATTTCTAGTGGTATCCCAATAATTTTTTCTTTAGAAATTAATCAACTATTTAATTTGTTACCCTTGCCATGAGATTATTTGTTGGCATAAATCACATGCCTTTCTAGTGATGTACAAAGGAACATTATTGTTAATTATATTTTGCAAAATAATTAAGAACATAAGTAGTACTATATCAACATGGGACTAGTAAAACACAAGGTGAAGATGAAAGAATCAACAAATCCCCTTGATGTAACACTCTTATTTGACCCTTTTGGTCCTTTCTTCTTTCTTCAAGGTTTGATGATCATGGATTACTTTTAGTTTAGAATATAATAAAGATCATATTATTTTCATATTAATAGTCTCTTTTTCCTTAGAATGAAGGTGTTAATGATGTGATATCAGTATGTTGCATAATTGTTCATTTAACGACTTTGATGGTATGGAATAGAATTTCGATAATGAAGTTAATCCTTGCATAAAATTGACAAATTTATTAATAAAAATTTCAAAATGATCCAAATAAATTATAAAATTATAAAATAAAGTGGGAAATTATAAAAAATAGAAAACATATAAAGAATATGAAATTACCAAATAACTAGAAAATATTCAATAAATTAAAAATTTGTAAAAACGTCAAAATAAAAAGATAAAAATGCACTCAACTCAAATCAAAGGATCTTACCCATAATTTAGTTTCAAATATGAGATGTGAAAGCTAGATTTGGCAATAGTATTAGTTGAAATGTTTGAGGCACTAGTCCCACAGGGTTCTTGGAATGGCTTGATTTGCACTATGTTCACTAGGATAAGCTTATGTGGATTAAAGGGGTGCTAAATCTATAGGATCCCAAACCTATAAACCATGTGAACTAAGTAGGATCCCTTCTAAAATATTTGGAACTTAGTACATTGATATACATGATTTAGGTTATGATAGAGGACCTTATCACCTCGTTGAAGGTCTAGATGTCTAATCTTAATTTGATGTCTCTATTTATTATAGACTTTATTATGCATAACAGAAATAAATATATTCTTACTTTGCTACATTTTAATTTATTAAATATTTACATTGTGCTAAGGTAAGGTCTAGGTTAAATTCACATGTAGTATTTAGTGTATGGAATTCTACTTGGATAGATACTTTTGATAGTTTTTCATGAACTAATTATTAAGGGGAACACTTAATACAAATTTTCAAGGTGGATCTATAGGCCTATAGAGAATCATTAAGTTTTGTGTTCTAGTACTTTTGATATTTACTAATAGTCCATGTTATTATGTAGGTTATCTAATAGTTTGTGAATTTTTCTTAGCATTAGCTTGGGGATGGTATGATGTAGTTAACTTGTGGTCCACCTCAATGCATTACATCAATTTTGGGAATGTTAGCCCTATAAAATATGTGCACTTATTTGATATTAGTTCTTGTGTATACCAAATCTATTTACCACATGTTGCTCAAAATAATTTAGTAGCAATTACTATAGTGTAATCAATTGCTACAACTACTTCAACTCACTTTGTGCAATATAGTATAGTAAGGATGATATATGAATTTTCATTTGGAGTGATGGAATAGATGGAGCTAATTTTCCACTAGTTGAATAGTGGCTATATCCATTGCTACACCCTTCCAAAATGTGTTAGCATTCTACCATCTCAATGATAGTGTTTGTAGTATTTGGCAATATGATGTGCATAGTAGAAGTGTCACATCCTCATTCCAAATGGAGCCATTAGGTAGTCATGATGATGTTACTTTGTAAAAAATGATGTAATTATTATAATATGACCTAGAAGAATGCATTGTAATAATGGATGTGACTCTTGGGATGATCTTTGTAGGTTTTACCTAAAGTATTTATACCTAATAATTAAAGGTTGTATTAATATGCAGCTATAGAGCTAGTAAAGATGAGTCAGGGTCATTAGGTAAATTATGATACGAAGATAATTAACCATTTTTAAGCCATGTATAGGCCTAACCATTATGGTAGTGCTAAATTATTTGTAAGGGATAGATGCCAAAGAAAGATAATTCCAAGGAATTTTTAGAGCATGACCTAAATACATACATTATTTTTACATTAATAAAATTCATTTTTCATTTTATTTTCTATATTTCCTATCACATTATTTATGCACAAAGTCAAATGTTATGTATATTTGTTGTTTTCCATGATATCTAGGAACATGATGTCACAAGAAGTGTGTGCACCAAAAGTAACTGGCCATAAGAATCTTGATAGTTATTCTTTTTTCTACATAATGGTCTCCACATGATCCTTTGTGTGCATCTTGGAGAACTCTTAGTTGATTATTTTTTGAAACATATTAGTGCATCAAGTATCAACATAGATTTTATAGAGGTTTTCCTTTATTTTCATGAAATGGTTGATTTGGTATAGGAATTATTGGATCTTATATTTTTCTCATTAAAATGGAATTCTATGATTTTTCAAATGCATGAGGTGATTAGCAAAATAAGGACTAATTGCTAATGAGGAAATTTTAAGAGCCTTTGCAGATAAAGGTCCATCAAATAATTGATTAGATAAAGACTCTTCATTACCCTTATTGTCTTATCTTAATTTAAATGAATGATCTACAACTACATTTTCTATCCTTATTATATTATCATATGACTAGAAAAACATTATTAGCCATTTCTTTACAACTTCTAATAGCTTCTTTTTCTAGTATTCTATTATCTTAGCATTGATGATTACCAATTTTTTATTTTTAAGAAGCATCTATTCTAGTATATGTGTGGTATGTCAAATACTCTAGAGTATGTTTTGTATTTTTCATTAAATACCTTGAATATACTTCATATTCGGATATATTTTGATTTCAAGAATCAACACTAGCTCTCTACTTTCTGTATGAGTCCCTTGAAAACTAGTTTGAGATTTTATTAGTAATTATTAATATTTCATAAGGAATAGACATAATGTAAGACTTGTAAATGGTATTTTAGATCAACATTATAGTCTTCCTCAAATTTGAAAATGTTGTTAATGTTAAGCCACTTGATGTAGCTATCTCTTTAATGCTTGGTTGAAATACAAATAGTCTTTCTAATATTAATCATTATTTTGGTGACAAGTATTCATCATAATCATCACATTAATCATGATATCTATCATAATCATGACTCCTTTTATACTAATTTCTATACCTTCTTCCATGTTTTTGCTCATGGTTTCTATCTCTATCACTATCATGGTAACCATTCATGCTTTCATTCCTATTTTAATCTCTTTTATTGTTACTAGTAGGTTATCCATCTTATCCTTTTTTATATTGTTCTATGATCATCCTTATAAAAGCTTGATGATGAGAATCATAAAAAGGGTAGAGAATTGGGATAGCCATGTTAACTTACTCTCCTTTCATAATTCCTTTAATTATCTTTGGGTGGTCTACTAAAAGACCAAGGCTTGAAGGTCCCCTTAGTGTTGGGTTCTTTTCTTATTTTCCTGTTAAGTTTAAACATAGCCATAAGGTATTCCTGGGAGTTTGGATTCCTAGGTACTCAATGTTGAGCAATCATTGGGCAACATGAATTTGATGAATTTTAGTCTAAAAATCAAGAATGTAGTAGATGTAGTGCAAGAGTAGAAAAGGTTTGAAACCATGGGCAACATGAATTTGATGATGAACCATGAAGCCATGACATAGGGGAGATCATTATTCATCACTAGATGCACCATATGTCTATATATATCATTGATAGATGAAGATCTGGTTATGCTCAAATTGCAAAAAATCAGAATCTTTCATTAATTACAAAAGATGTTGGTAAAACAAGGATACACTGGTCTAGGTACATCTTACCCATCTTAATACTATAAATATTAATTGATTAAGGTCATTTTTAAGTTTCTTCTAAAATGTTAGTAAACCATGACTTGAATTGATTTTTTTGTGTTGAAACTCATTATCCAAGTAATCTAGAAGACCTCAAGTTACAATATGTCAACCTAATAATGTCATTGTGGTAGAATAAGCAAGTGGATGTTTTAAAATATTGAAAATCTAACTTCATTTTTGAATCCTAAGACTATGTCCAATGCATAGTACTCATTGAGATGATTCCAACAATACAAATTTCATCTTGATCGAACTTACGATTTGGGATATATTGTGATTTTAATTTTCTTGTTATATATGCATTAAAATATTGCTAAAATATTATTTATTTATAGAAAAAGTTAAAAATATAGGCTTGGGAATCAAAACAGGAATTGTAGTTTACTAACACCGAAGCTTTACCCTATCATCTGCCAAACCACCATGTCAATTACCAAGGAAAGGTGAAATAAAATAATAATAATAAGTTAAAAAACATTTTTAAAAAACTTTTAAGTGGGAGGTTGTAGGTTCAAATCCCAATCCCCCATTTGGTAGGTCCTGTTGGCCTATAAGGGCTGTGCATGCTCTGTAGATTGCATCGACCTTACAAGGGTCGCACTAGTTTTGTAGGGCCACACAGGACCTACAAGGGCCACATAGGCCTTGTAGGCTATGCTGGCCCTTAGGGTAGCATAGGTCCTATAGGTTGTGCTAGCTATTAGGATACCATAACCCCTATTATGCCATTACTTAACCCCATTACATTACCACTCCACCACACTCTACCCTCCTGGTCCCTGCATCACTGTCGCCCCTAATTGCCTCATGTTGCTGCCACTTAGTCCACTGTTGTTGCTCAGTTTATCACTTCACTACACATACATCACATTCTAGAGTGTCTACCTTCCACAATACCTTTGAACATCAATGGTGCCATGGATCATAGGCATCCTTGGCACTAATGGTGTTGCCAATCACAAGCATCCCAAGAACCAATGGTGTTGTTGGTCATAGGTACCCTCTAGTGTCATCATTAGCACTAGATCTAGAAATCACGTTGGCCCAGTGCTAGCTACATGGGCCCTAGAGAGGGCCATGCACATCCTCAAACAGGCATTGCAAACCTTGGAGAAGGCCATGTAAGTCCTAAACAAGGCCATGCTAGCCATTAAATGGGTTGCATGAGCTCTTGGAAGGATCGCATAGGCCCTAGAGAGGATCATGCAAGTCCTTAGATGGATCGTGTGGGCCTTGAGTCGAGCTGTCTAGGTCCCAAAGAAGTAGCATAAGCCCTAACAAGGGCTTCCTGAGCCCTGGAAAGAGGTGGCATAGGCCTGGGCTATGCCACTCAACATAGTTTTTCCTCCTCCTCACCACACATCAACCATGCCATGGGTTCTTTGCCACATCACCACTAATGCATGTCACCATGTTGCTACCAACACACATCATCACACTACTACTAATGCACATCCCCTCCAACGCTGTTGTTGTTCATTGCTTAGCCACCTCGTAGCCAATACTACTAATTCCTTTTGATCATTACTACTATCACATCACTACAACCATTACTATCATGCAATGGGAAATTTCTCCATTAATAGATGGAAGATTTGAATTTTTCATCAATTGATGGAAAATTTGAAAGTCCTGTTAACTGATGGAAAATTTAAAATTCTTGTTGACAAGTTGTTAATTTAATTAAAAATGTGCAAAAATAATTTTTAACATTTTAATTTGGCATCCTAGTAGTAAAAAGAATAAAAATTTCATAATTAGGCATGCTCTTTTTTAGTAGAATTGAGATGGGTGACCTCTTGGGAAGTCTTGTTTTTCATGCCAAAGGCTTTCAACCTTAGAAGCTATAACTTCTAATTTTGAAAATCTTTTTCAATGAATGAAGAGTCTTTTCCTATAGATTTCAACCTTATAGACCTAATGGTGAAGTTAGATCTATCCTAGGAAATCCCAAAAATAAGTTTTTACTCCTTTCCCAACATAGTGCCTCAACATCCTTAAGAGTTTAATTTTAGTGCAACTTAAGCAAACGATGTCCATTTTCAACATATGAATAATCATTTCCAACATTTTTCACCCTTATAAACTCAATGGTGAGGTTAGATTTATCATCCAAATAATTGATAATTCATTAATATCATAAATTATGCCTAATGAATTTAACCTTTTAGGACCTTAAGATTTAATGCTTAAATCTTTGCTTGTAATCTTAAGATCACTATGGCATGTCATTAGTTACACTGCTAGAGTTAGTGTTCCAATGGGTGTAGAAAGATCATTAGAAATTAGTTGATGTATTAGTCCAGTCGATGTATCAACTGATTATTAATTGATTTATTAGTTGAAGAATCAGTTAATAAACAAAAATGGTCAAGAAAAGGTGTATTAATTCATTTTGCAAATCAAATCATATGGTAGAATAACATGGAGACTCAAAATATTATTTTGACAAGCTGTATGATAATTGTAAAGAGAAATGATTTAGAGGAGAATCTAGGAATGAGAATGAAATTTGCAACATACAACATGTGCTATGTTCACTATGGATCTTGGATTGGCATGAACATTGATACACGTGCATCTTAAAAGAGTTACAAGATTTTTATGTTGATTTTTTATAACTATAAGAAGTCTTTCCAAGGGAGTTTCTATATCAATTTGAACTAGACTTGGAAAAGATATGATATAGTGGTATTTACAAGCAAAAAGGTTCTTGTGAAAGTTCTTCTTCTAAGCCATACACATTAGCCTATTGTAGAAATCACAACATGGATGGTTGCAAAATCTTTTATAAAGAATCCATGTTTGAATTGGTACAAATATTTGAATGGAGTTTAGGAAATATGATTTTTAAAATTTCAAAACTTTGAGTGATGGAAAGGAAAGAACGATCAAGATTTTGGAAAAATCACATATCCTTGGTAGTAATTCTAAAAGTCCATCTATCAAGAAGATGTATATGTATAGTCAACACATATTTGATTATCAAACCTACATGTTCCAATGTTAGATTGTGTTAAGGATCATACTTGATTCAACACATAGAAGAAAGTTTGAAGAATAAGTTATTCCTAAGTTATACTGATTAAATTCCCTTTATTCTTTATGAAGACTTTAATGCAAAAGTTGGAAGTATTGTTGTTGGCGACCGTTTGGGATGCGACTGCCAACGAGTGTCCTCGAACAGGATTTAGGTGCCTGCTGGTCTCTGGCAACACCAAGGCCCAGATACC
>MNCI01015796.1:787949-843781 GCA_015680685.1 Gnetum montanum | reverse complement strand
GTTGCACAATAACAATTTACTACTAAAATGCTCTTAAGGCTTTTAAACACAAGCTCTTCTATGGCAAAATTTTAATAGAAATTTTCAATCGTGCAACAAGAACGGTAAAAGCAATCTAAAAATCCAAAATTACTTGCCAAGGATGATACTATCTAAACCACTAGCTAAACAATTTAAACAAAATAAAAAATAAAATACATAACTCACAGGACCATGAAAAAGAGGCTGAAATCTTTTCTTTAGCAAGCCATCTCACAAGCAATCTTCTTTACAAATGCTCTTCTCAAGACCCAAAGTGTGTCTTCAAGTAAGAGCCTAAGTGCTAGCTAATAGCTTTCCAAAGTATGATGTATGAGACCCCCCCAAAAGCCCTTCCAAAAGGTCCTTTCAAAAATTCCCTTCAAAAAGTCCTCCTTCTCCTTGACCCCTGAAGCCTTTTTATAGGGTTCCAAGGTAGGTAGGGAAGTTACATATTCAAAAATATCTTACCTAACTTCTCTCCCAAGTAACTTGCCCAACAAGTTAGGGAGTATTAACTTAGGAAGTTAGGAAGTTAGGAGATAAATATTGCTTTTGAAAAATAAATCCAATAATTTCTTATAATTGTTTACAATTATAGCTTTAATAGCCTTTCATTTTTTACTTGTTTTAAAATTTTGAAGAAAGCTTATTGAAGTTCTTAGTGATTTTATAAACAAGGTGATAACATAATATCTACCTTGGCATAAATGTTGCTGGTATGTTAATCCTAAATAATTCATGTGCACTTTCACCCGTATGAAAATGGCTGGAAAATTTAAATTCAAAATATCAAGCCTGAATGTGAAGGCGCTAGGCCTAGAACTGCCAGCAACTAATTCAAATTATCTTGCCCTGCCAAAAATCGTTACCAACAATTGCCATCACGAGAGAAGGCTTAGCCACCGTGTTAGGAAATGTCGCCCTGTGTCCCATAAGATTCTGCAACCATTCTAGCCTTCGCCTCTCACAAGTGCTCTTCCAGTTTTGATGATTATACAGAAATTTTACAAGGTGTTTTATCCTTGAACAGAGAAAATTCGTATCTGCCGCTGCTGCCGTTGAAGCCGGCGTTGTCGCACTTCAAGGAGAAGCTTTTGTTGGATCTGTGAAACCTGGAACTGCCACTGCCCTTGGTGTACGCGGACGAGGCATCTTTGGATCGACCAAACCCTTGGTCACACCTGGAAACCCTATCAATCCCAGATGAGGTGAAGACTTGCTGACAGTTTCTTTATGTTACTTGCCCCTTTGCTCGCTGGCTGCGCCTCCCTCTGCCAGATCTGCGCCAAAGCCGAGGTTGTAGCCACTGCGCGCGCGATAGAGGCTTCTCTTCTACCGCCGTTGATCTTTCATCCGCCGCTGTGCATCCTCCCACTGCTGGCCATCTGTCCTCCACTCACAGGTTTTGGAAGTATTCCTTGAGAATCTGGAGCCATTTCTGGTGATGCTGGTGCCCAGGGTGATGCCCAAGCCCAAGCCGATG
Organism: Gnetum montanum; assembly: GCA_015680685.1. Lineage (NCBI taxonomy): Eukaryota > Viridiplantae > Streptophyta > Gnetopsida > Gnetales > Gnetaceae > Gnetum > Gnetum montanum. The sequence continues at coordinate 842,277 of MNCI01015796.1, read as the reverse complement.
CTGATGTCTTTGATATTTTTGTTGTTTTATTCGATTTTTTCTACAACAAAAACCTTCTCATCATTTGTTAATTAAATTTACCGAATGAAATTCGAAACCTGTTGGTAATCCATTCATGAGGTCTTCCGCATGCTTCCAACTCTTAAGTGGATCTTAATAATCCATCATCCAACATTAGCGGGGAGTATGCTTTTTGCGGTAAATAATTTCATCCTTTGTTTGCTATTCCAATCTTCAATAAAGGCATTTTAATCTTGCTTTCCAAGAAGGCCTCAACATCAAAATTATTTACCAGTGGATGTTTCTTCAAAAATACCCATCAACTCACAATACTAAAACTACAAATTTACAACCAGGGATTGTGCCAATTTTAAATAAAATATTCCAACTGTTCCATGGAATGGCCAAATGTGCCAACAATTGTTTATCAATTTTTAAAATATGGATGTGTAAAGGAATCCTTAGAAGATGAACCTGATGTGAAGAAGATATTTCCATCAATTCAATATGAAGTTCCATTTGCCAGTGTAGATTTTTCTTACTTTGAATCTTCAATAGATAAATCAGATTCCAAAATTTAGGGACAGATGATGTTGATGGATAGTACTAATCAAGAACCATAGTTTAACAATTACTATACTATGACTAATAAGGATGGATAAACAACATTCTTCATTGAAGCCTTGGATTATATTTGGTATGATGTTTGATTCTTCCAAGTTACCATATTACTAGAGTTAATTTCTAAAGAAGAAGTTTAGAGGAATCAAGATTAAGCCTTGCCATCCTGAACAAGATGATTTGATCATATATTACTTATGGAAAAATTACAATTACTTTCATCAATTCATAAGATTGATCAAGATTAGGAAGTATCTCATCCTTACTTTTATTGATAAATCTTATTATTTTCTTCATTGTCTAATTTGTATTTTAATTAGATAAATGTAGTGTCTAAGGTAATGAAATTTGAGAATAAAAAATTTGCCTTGCCTTTACTTGGGTAACTAGATATGAGTTGCACTTTGTCTGACCCTTGTTAGGACTAGTGATTGATGGTTAGTAGATCTTTAATTCACCTCTTTTCATTATCTTAGAAAATGAAGTAAGTATTAAGAAAAGGAATATTTAATTTTTCATATATTTTTCTCACATATAGTTTATTTGCAAAATAAGAAAGAAACAAATTCAAGTTCAAAGAAGAAATCAAATTATTGAAACATAGGATCATGAAAGAAAGCATTGGAGTTGGAAAAAGATAGTGAACATGGACTCATTTGAGGATGGACAAAACCTAAGAGGGGTAGATTGTCACGTTCCTATTTCTAAATGATTTTGTTGCAAACGGAGATGGTGCCTCTTCATGATAAGTGTTATCATTATTGTAACAAGACCTGAAAGGGTAGTTGTAATTAAGACCCAAAAGGATGCATTGTAATAATGGACATGTCTCTTGAGGTAACCTTTGGGGGTTTGACCTAAGGCATTTATACCCAGGCTTTGAGGTTGTGCCAAGCATGGAGTGGTAGAGTCAATAAGGTAAGTCATGAAAGTTAGGTGAAGTAGGACAGGAAGTAGATAGGCCATCTCTTATGACTAGATATAGGCCTAACCATGGTGGTAGTGTTGGATTACCTCTAAGGGGTAGATGCCAAAGAAAGAAAACCCCAAGGAACACTCTCAGAGCATGATCTAGATACTTTATTCCATATGAATAAAGTATTCTTTTCTTTCTCCTTCTACATTTATCTCTATTATTTATTTTATGCATAATGTCAAATGTTACATATATTTTATGTTTGATATATTTTCTTCTTACACATAGCATCTAATATAACATATATTTAACATTTTCCATGACACTTGGGGATGGGATGTCATACTAACAGTCATGGAAGATGTCTTCTTCATGGCTAAGATGTCTTTTTGCATTTGGTGTCCATTCTGGGAAGACATATTTGTCTAGAAAAATACATCTTTTTGTGATTGGCCTTCATTCTATGATGATGTCTTTGTCTAGTGAAAGATGTCTTTTCCTAATAAAAGATATTTGCTATTTTTCAGAGACATCTTCTTCTGTGTTGTCTCCAATTCTACCAAGATGTCTACTATTTCTCAGAGATGTCTTTCTTTAGCTTCCTTTGTTATTTGAAAACTTCAATCCTTATCAATGTTCATCAAACTTCTACAAACCTTCTTGTCTTGATCTAAGTTTTTGTCTTGTAAACAAAATAATCACATAACCACACAAACAAGCTTGTTTTTCATTTTCCTTAAGATTTTGACATACCAAAAGGTCAATACTTGGAACCCCCTAAACTCATAAAAATGAGCTAAAAACACCCCAAAACATCCAAGAATAATCCCCAAAAAAATAAACAAAAAAAGATACACAGTATGTAGTGTACAACAAAGGTATCGGAAGAGGTGTCCTACACTAGTACTTGATCCATGTCATCAATGATTATACCTTGATTACTTATTCTATGTACTCATGAGTAGAAATTGTGAAGTTTTGGATTGACTATCATACTTAACCCACATTTCCTATGAATGTGCATAAGCTATGATAATGGAAAAACATTCTATGGAATACTAGTTTTCGACTAGTGTCTATTTAGGTCACTTGTGATTGTTCATGAGACTAATCTGTAGTTTTTTAATTCAAAATGATAGGGATAGGTAGACAATAAGAATTACTTTTAGGATTAAGTTTATCCAAGCTAGGTGATGTTGGTTAACTAGTCCTTGACAAAGATCTTTGACTACATCCAAGATATATAAGACTTGGTCAACTAGTCCTTGAGGAGGATTAATCACTAGAATGATCACATATAAAATATTTTCTTAATATTTTATTTGACATCATGATTTTTGGATTTTCATATGAACTCTAATATTGTGGATCTTGAGATGATCTTTTTCTATAGCATGTGGTCCAATTCTATAACTTGTTTCAAATGCACTAAGGTGTTTGGATATACCAAAAGATCTCTAATCATTCCTACATACTTGTATGTAGATTTAGGTAGGAAGAGATAGAAGCTTGGTGGTTATTATAGCTCTAATTAATTGATCTATTTATTTATTTCTAGTTTTGGATTTTCTTTGAGATCTTATGTATTGATGAACTTGATATTTTGGATGGATGTACTGATTACATTAATTGTTAAGTTCTTGATATTTGGACTATGCTATATGATATTTGATTATATGTACCCTGATGTGAATTTTCTTTTCATACTAGGCACTTTTAGAATTTAAGTTTTAGTTCTAAAATGCTTATGGTCTATTCTTTCTTAAGTTTATAAGCATTATAATATCACATGTCTAAGTTCAAGCTACTATATCTAATTTTATCATTGGAATTATTAAGTCAAAATTTGGGGTATGACAATAGGATTTAGTTAATGGGAAATTTGATTAGATGACTAAAACCTAGAAATTACATGTTACTCAAAGCTAAAATTAAAAAATGTATTCTATTTTTAAAAGTAATGTATTTTCAATATCTATCCATATTATTACTTTTTGATAGATAATGTGAAACGTATATGGATTATAAGCTACATGAGATCTTTAGTTAAAACCTCAATAAGATAGCTTGAATCTATATTCCTATTTTGATCATTCTAATTCATGGATAAAATATTAAATTAATTAAATAGAAAAGAATGTAATCAAATATCACATGTACATATATAATAAGTATGATGTATAATTCCATGTATGATGACCCTTCTAGTAGTTAATACCTATCCACTCATAGACAAAAAAAAGGTTAGTGCACATTTCCTTTATAAAAATAAAATATAAAATTCAACATAGAAAACTAGAATCAAATAGTGATAGACCAATATTAAATTTGTTAGTAAAGTAGAAAATTACTTTGTACAAGTAAAGCACACTAGATAGAAGAAGGTAATGCATAACAGTAGGCTAGGTATAACACATCAAAGGTTTAATCTACAAGACATACCAACAAAAGAAAAGTGGGTTTTAAATCTAGGGTGTTACATTTTCTCCTTTTAAGAATCTTCCTCCTAAAATATTTCAGGTTGAGTAGTATATAATTCATCATTGATCATCACATGCTTTGAGTATCTCTTATCATGAATCTCAAATTGTAGTATAAAATTAAAGTCTAACTATTTTCTATAATTTATTAGCATTTTTGGACTCACCAACTTCATTATTTTCTAAAATTAAGTAAAAAAGGAGATCAATACAAACATGAATAAGTAGGATTTACATTATAATCATTTCCTATATGATCTATCAACATGTATAATGGAGTGGGATATACATCTTGCATAAAATGGTTAGCAATACAAATAAATATCAAACAAAACATAATCAATACTATGGAAAATATAGATATTGTAAATAAAAACACCTTCCTCTTCTACCATCATCACCAAGCAACTAGACATTTTTAGCACCCTTCACTCAATTTCATTAATGTATAACATGTGCCAATGCTAAAAAGTACATGTTAATTATTAAAATCACTAATTACTAAAATTAAATCAACTAAATATGCTTGTAGGTATTTTATTAGTTTTCTTGTCTTTATGTCAGGATCAATAAATAGTTTGCATCAATAATCCATTTGATGACTACAGTTGATCTTCTAGATACCAAAAAGAAGTCAAGAATTAATCAACTCTTACTTAGGATATGATTCCTAACAAAGGTTATGGAACTAGTGGGACTAACTTAGAATGTAACTAGGATTTTCTTACAAATCAACTAGTCCACTTTTCTTAGTGCTAACTCTACTTTCAATCACAACTAGTTAACATGTGATCCACCCATCAATCTCATAATAATCTCATATGCATACAAATCAATCATTTGCAATCTTAAGATGGTGGTGGAAATTCCTATTCTATCAATTTATCTTTTAACTCAATTTTTTCAAGCCTTTTTATCATTCTTTTTATCTCAAAAATTATTCTTTGACCTCCTCTTAGGATGATTTTGAAATGTAATACATTTCTTAGTAATGACATTGTTTTCCAAGGCTAGCTAGAAATGACCTTGGACTTCCAAATTAATTTTTATGCTTAAAATATACATTTAGAAAGCTATAACTATATTTTCTCTCTTTCATTCTTCCCCCTAATGTTTAAGATTAAAACATAAATTTTATCAATTTTTAGGAATTTCAAAAAACATAAAATGTTGAAAACATCATTGCCACTATATTTTGATATGTTGTGACCCCATCCTTATGTTGGTCAAAATAGTTTTTGCAAGTTGTAATGCAGATTATGATGTGCATTAAAGGTTAGGATGCAAAATGATGTGAAAGAATTGAAAAATCAATGTTTTATATTTGTATGGATATCACAAGCTATTAAATTGAAAAAACATGTAGTTATAAACTTAAATTATTAAGAAAAATTGAAAAAAAGGAAAACATTACTAACATAGGACCATGAATGCTATTTTCATTATTAAAACTATTTTTATAAAATTTCTAAAAATTATTTTAAGGTTAACATAATTTCTTTTCAAAAAAGACAACCTATCTCTAAGCATCATTTTCTAATCTATTCAACCTTGTTTGATCCTAGCATAACTTTTATAAAAATTGCTATAAATTGTAGAAATTGGGAAAATTGTAGAAAATATTTGAAGAAATCAAGGCATTTATAAATATACTAATTAGCCTTATGAGATTGCCATATTTTTAGTTTTAATACTAGTCCTTAGTGCATTGCTATTAATGTCGATTCACTACAAATCCACTAGAATTTTACTAGATTAATCTAAATAAACCTCCACAATACTTCTAGATTAGTTATGGTATTTCCTAAAATTTTCTTTCCTTGCCTAATCTTCCTACTACATATCCCAATGGATTGTCATATTTTCCTTGCATCTTCTCATCTATTCTTTTTCTAAATGCCTAATGAAAAAATGCTTAATAATGGGTTAACTTTTATAGAAATGAATCTAGTGTACTATGACTTAGTTTCACATGTTTTTAGTTTTAGCTAAGTCTCATGTTTTCTTTGAAGTTGACTTTGTGTTACTTGTTGGAATAAGATGAAAATAGTTAAGTGAAGGAATTTTAGTTAGCAAAATAATTGCTTGGTTATTTTGACTTCATTATGAATTAGCTAATAAAATTTATATTTTTGGAAAGCTTAGAAATTTCTATACAGTTTGCAAAAATAAATTACTAAAACGAGATGTAGAAACAAAGGTTATGTTATGTTCTTTCTAATCTATCAAAAGTCATGGTAATTCTAGTAGTGTAAGTTTGAGAGATGATAAATCAACCATTGTTAAGTTTTTTGTGCTAAAATTACTGTTTAACCTTACCATAGATATTAGCTTTCAAATAAATCTACAATCACATCAAATCGTTGTGATGTGTGGGAGAAATAATATAATAATTCACCATCATTCATTCTATGAAAATTTAGGGACTTAGAAAATATGGCAAATTGTAGAGAAAATTTCTTCTAAATTGCAATAAATTCTAAGATGAAATTTTAACTAAATATAGAAATATATTCTAGCTTTTAAATAAATTAAAATCACCAAAAATATTTCAAAATTACTAATATATAATTAGAATAGTGACATCCCCCAATTTTGACTATTCAACTTACAAGATTAAGTAAATAATAATGAATGATGTTGATGAATGTTGGTAAATTGATGAATTGGTGAAAGATTGATGAATTGTTGATGATCTAGTAAAATTATTGCTAAAATTATTCTTATGACTACATGCTCAAATTTTAAATATATTCCTTAGATATATATGTGTGTGATAAGTGGGGCAAAGTTTACTTAAAATAATACAATATATTCCCATCATTAAAAAAATTTTAAAAATTAAATATAATAATCAATTGAGGCTAGAATAACATTATAAATATCCATAAATATAGAAATTTCCTATATTTTATTAAAATAACTAAAAATTTATTATCCTCTAATCTAAAAAACCAACAATCCCTCTTGATAGTGGAAGGCAATCTTCATTCTTTACCTTTACTTTCTTCTTTCTTTTTCATGCTCTAAATTCCTATAGATTCATGGAGGCACTTGAACCTATGATATTTTTTATTAGTAAGTTAGCAAGTTGTTCTTTTGAACTAATTTAAATAAGTTTGATGGTTTCTTCTTTCACTTCTTACTTAATGAAATAGTACTTGATTTCAATATGTTTGGATTCTTTGTGACGTACATTGTTTTGGGATAGTTGAATTATTATTGTATTTTCATAATACACATTTTTAGGGAGATGAAATGTGAATTCTAAGTATAAGAGAAGTTTATTCAACTAGAGAATGCATTGAAGGTATTTGGCCATGACAATAAATTCTGCTTCACAAGTGGATAAGCCAATGGATGTATGTTTCTTTGATTTTTAGTATAATGGATTTTTATCATGCATAATGAAAGATCCTAATGTGGATTCTCTATCATCATATCTCTTACCCATCAACATTTGAATATGCATGAAGCTTATTGTCTTCTTTAATTAGATCCCAAAGTTGCAAGTTTCTTTTACAGACTTAAGGAGGTGCACAAGTGCTTACATGTGATATTGTCTTAGCTCTTGCATGAATCTAAATAAGTATGATGTTGCATATTCTAAATTTTTGCTAGTGTGGTAGAGAAATAAAGTGATTCAATCATGGTTCTATACATGGTTTCATGAGGAGAGTCTTATCTTTGTTGGTTAACTTTAAACTATATGAGAAAGAAATATTGACTAACTTCTAATTTTCTAGATTTAATTTTTGAATGATGAAATTTGCATATTTGGTTTGATAAATATTCATTCCTTCTTTCTTCTAGTTCACTTAAATTCCTAGGAAGTATTTGAGTTTTTCAAGGCTCTTCATTTTGAATTTAGTTTTCATGTCATTCTTGAAATCTTCTGCTAGCATTTTCTTTGTTGCAAAAAAGATAATTTCATCTACATATAGTAATATGATGATGAATTCATCCCCTTATTGAAATATAGTGTTGGTTCAAATATGTAATTTTAATATTTTTTTTCAGTGAGATAATCATTAATTCTTTAGAACTAGGCATTGGGTGCTTGCTTTAAGTGATATAGAGCTTTCTTGAGTTTTTACACTTTATTGTCTTTTTCTTGGATAACATAATCTTTCGGATGGTAGATGTATACTTCTTCTTTGATGTATCCATTTGGAAATTTTGAGTTAATATCCATTTATTAAACCTTTAGATCCTTATGTATTTCTATGGAGAGAATGAGCTTGATGGTTTCAAATTTGGCCACCAATGAAAATATTTCTTCATAATCAATGTGTTTCTTTTCTTTTTCATTATACTTTGTTTTATATAATCACTAGCATTCAATAACATTTTTATCTTTTGGTTCATCCACTAAGTCTAATGTATTATTTCATAGGATGACATTGTACTCTTTGTCCATGGCTTCTTTTCAAACTTTTAATTTCATGGCTTCATTGACATTAGTTGGTTTACTTGAGATTGCTAAATATGCCATATGTGTAATATTGTAACATCTTGTAGTTATTCTTTCAAAAACAATTTCTAGCATTTGAGTGCAAGGATGGTCTCTTTGAATCCAAGGTTTTGAACTTTGATATGTGTCTGATTTCTCTTGCTATTTGAAAAATTCAATTGTACTAAACTTTGTTTCTTCAAATATAACATCTCTTGAAACATGTCATTTTTTATTTATTAAGTCATAGCACCTATATCTACTAGTGTGAGAATCATAATTAAGAAAGATGCATTTCTTTTTGATGTCTTAATGTTTGCCATGAATTATTTTAAAGTATTTACATAGTAATGACATCCAAATATTTTCATATTACTCAAGTTAGGAATTTGTTTGTATAGAACATTATATGGAGATCTATCTTCATTTCTTTGAGTGATGATTTGATTAGAAATGTAACAAGAAGTTGTGTTTACCATACTTCAATATTGATTAGGCAATGAGACATGCTTTAGTAAGAAGCTTTCCATGTCTTATATTATTATATTCTTTCTTTTAATTATTCCATTTAATTGCAGGCTATATCCACATGTGGTCTAACAAAATATATCAATTTTTTTTACAGAAATTGTCAAATTCTTTATTTATGAATTCACCTCCTTTGCTTGATTTAATGCTAGTAATTATGACATTCATGAAGTTTTCAATCAATTTGTGGAAAGTTTTAATGATATTTGATATCTTCATCCTTTTTCTTCAGATTATAAGTCCAAGTACATCTTGAGTAGTCATCTACAATTACTATGAAATAATTTGCCTTTCTTATTGAAATAGTGGGCATTAGTTCAACAAGATCTATGTGCAGAAGATCAAATAATTTTTTCTTCTTTATAATGTGATGGTTGTGAGGAGAATTGATTTGCTTCCCTTGTATGTAAGTTTCACATTTGTCTTAAGGAATATCTAAATTTTTTTTCTTATAGCCTTTTCTTATTCAATCATTCTTTTAATTCTTTGATAGAAAATGTGATCAATCCTTTCATGTCAAAGTCTACACTTGTTGAAATCCTTATTATTCTTTTCCTTGACTTCATCTTTATTTGGGATTGGATTGACTTTTATTGTAACAACACACTTTTCTTAAGTAGTATGATTACTTATTATGTTTTCTTTTTCATTAAGATAGTTGCATTAAAGGTAATATATTCTATTATTCAAGGCTTTGGTTTTTACAATTTCTTCAACATTGGCTCTGTTAATAATACAGAATTTTCTATTGAAAATAATAATATTTCCTTCATTAGAGACTTCTCTAATAAAGATGAAAGGGTTGGAAATATGAGTAACATAATACACATTGGAAATGGTGATTTTTTATCCATTGTTAAATTTAACTACGTAATCTTCTATTCTTTCTATGACTAAATATTTTCCATTTCCAATTTTGATGTTGCCAAGACTATTGTATGTTTTGTAAATTAGAAGATAATTTTTGTAGGGTATCATGTCATTAGAGCATCTACTATCTACAATTCAAGAATCTTGTTTCATTTCTTGAATTGAATTGAAGGATACATACTTTCTTGACTCTTCTTCTTGAGTATTCTTTTGAAATGATGAGAGAGTATCTTGTTCTATTTGTGAAGTTTTTCTATGTATTATTTCAAAACCAATTTTAATCTAGCATTGGTAGATGGTATAAACTTTTCTTTTGGAGAAGTTACAATATGGTACTAAGTCTTGACCTTGTCTTTGTCTTTTAGATTGATTTCATTTGCATCTCCCTCTCCCTCTTGTATTTTGATGATCATTTTCTTTTGAGTTTGGTTCTTAATATCTATTCTAATAATTGAATCTTCCTCTTCCTCTAAATTTTCCTTATCTACCTCTCCCTTTTTGGTTGGTTATGTAGGCTTCAATAGCTTTACTAGATTGTTTGCTATTCTTCATAATTTTTACGATTATGAATTGAGCAACTAATTCATTAACACTAAGCACGTTGAAGTCCTTTAAAAGAGTAATGTTTTCCATCATGTTCTTAAGTCTTAAATCTTTGGAGAGATCTTGAACAAATTTTTAAACCTTTTTCCTATTGGTATATTCATAGCCATATTCATTTATTTTTCATAAGTTATCATACATTCTAATAAAGAAGTCTTTGATAGTTTCATTTATTTCAATTCTAGGGTATCAAATTTTTGTTTGTAGATTAGTTGTTGTGATGGTTAGATTTCCAAGATTTTCTTGTATTCTAATTGAAGATTACTTTGTGCTTTTTTGACAATAGTGTGAAGAATATACTTACTAGAAAAACTTTATGGAAACTAGCCAATAGCATCATGAGAGCCAAATTGTTATTCTTCCTTTTTGTTTCATATTATTTGATTTGTAATCTAAAACCACCAAGAAAACACAGGTTGTAACTTGTAACCTTCATCATTCAACTTGAGACAAGATTTCATTGTAAATGTAAGGTTGGTAGCCCATGAACTGCAACCTTTCATACTTTAACTTTCTAGAACAAAAAAATGCCTCATAAGTTGCTATTGCCTCACTTTCCAAGTGAAAAAAGCAATGTCGTATCTATATTTGAGCTTGGAAGGCTAAAAATGCCTTGGGGAGTATCAAATTTGACGTTTTCATGGGTTTTTGTAGGGGTATAGCCTCAAATACGCTGGAAACACCTACAACTAGCATTGGTGGTGTTGGATTTTTCATTTCTCAACAATTCCTAGTGTAGTTGTCACAAAATCCAATGTGAGAGCTATAAGGCCAACATTGGATTTGTGGGATTTTTCATTTTTCTAGCAATGCCCAGTGTAGTTATGATAGTTTTTAGTGGTGATAGCATGGTCAGCGTAGTCATCATGGATTCCTAGCAATCTTCACATGGCTAGTGTAGTCACCACATCTCTCAACCAATTCCAACAATGCCAATGTAGCTCTCCAAGCTAAGCATAGTTGAGGTGAAGCCAATCTAGTCATAAAAGCTTGGTTACTTTTATTAGTATTTGGTGTGGTTTTGATGGCCCTTGGATGTCAAAAATTGCCATAAATGATCAACTATGTTGGGAATTATGGCCTGTAACACCTACAAAAGACATTAATTTTTCACTAATCATGGTAGAAATTTGCAACTTAAATTCAACAATTCCAAGCCCTATAAAAGCCAAAATGGAACACTTCATTCGATTCTAGAACATTTTTGCAACCATACCATTGTAAAAACCTTGAGCACCTAAAACCCATTTCAACATTTTTTAATACTTTTGGAAAGTAATTGGAATCTACCTAAGCACTATAGATTCCCAACATAGTACCCTTACCACAAATTTAAACACCATTATGCACATCATTAACACCCAAAAGTTGTAGATTTGAATAGAAACCAGCAAGAGACTCTTGATGATTGTAGTTTGGGAGTAACTAGATTATGGAGTTTGATTGCAGAATACAACCTGCCAACTCCAACAAGCTTCAAGCTCTATTCAGGCAAGCTTCTTGTGCATCTAGGCATACAATTTGTACTCTTTCAACTCTACACTTTGAGCATTTTGGTATTTGGTAATAAAGTTTACTAGTTCATTCGTACTGAAGCTTTTAGTCAAGTTTAATTTTCTGTTTACTTTTATTTGAATATGTAATTTTATTTTTCTATTTCTTTTTATATTTTTTGAGTTCCTGGGTAATTAGCTAGACCATATAGGGTACCTTGAACCCTCCTTCTTGGATGCCCTTGGGGTTTAAGGTCAAAAAACTATTTTCATTTCATAGATCTTTGGTTTTTCTAGTGATTGAATTTTTTGGGTGCAATAGTTTTTTCTAGCACTAGAAGGAGGACCTATAACCAAATTCTTAGCCCAAAACCATTTTCCAAAACATTTTTGAACCAGTTTTCAAAACATTTTTCAAAATCAAGTCTTCTACATTTTGAAATCTAAGACCTACAAGCATCTAACCATTGGTATTCAAATTCCCATAGCTAAATACCTAGTGTAGTTATCATGGGTGATTTGGATTTTCACACCATTTCATAGTAGATGCTAGACTTTCTAAGACCAGCATAGTCATAATGAAGCCTACAAAACCCACATTTGGGATATCCTAGAAACCAATGCAGACCACTAGAAAACCCAAATCCATCTACTATGAAAGCTTGTTGAAAACCTAGTGTTGTCATTCCCAAGACTCTTGTGTAGTCATTGGGAACATCAAAATTCATATATAAATTCCAAAACTAGTGCATCCCTTTGGAGAAAAAAAATCCTAGCTTGATTTTACCAAGAAAAAACCCATTCCCCACCACCTACCTCAACATAGTTGGCTGGGCAATATAGTGGTCTACTACACACACTCCAATGTAGATACTACTAAAAAAGCCAACATAGTTGGTACTTCCAACACATCTACAACTTTCACATTTTTCCAAGTGTAGTGCACATCACTGCTAGTGCAACTTACATTACACTTGCAATTACAGTTTACATTATTTTCTAGTAATAACCCCCTTTTTACATTTTAAATAATTCCACTTGTTGGAATTATTATTTAAAATTTATTAAACCAATTCTAAAACCAAGAAACATGTCATTCAGCCAATCAACCACCTTGCCCCTCAACCTATCAAACATGGCATCTAACTAAGATGATAGGAGGAAATATGACCCTAAAGACCTTGTTGTGGCTAAATGTAGACAATCACTTAGATTGAGAGGGTGGAGCCCAGATTTTTCAATAATTAATGAAAACTATTATAATTTTGATATGTACCAAAATCTAGGTGGATTTTCTCATTCTACAGGTAAAGGTAGAGTCCAAGCATGAATACAAACTCATTCACCACAATGGGAAAGAATACATTTCTTTCCCTTATGACAAAATACCACTATCCAATGACCATACATGTATTCTATCTCATCTAATTAAGATGAATGAACAAGATGGAAATTCAATCCTTGAGAGCCAACAAGATGAGCAAGATGAGTTCAAGGTGGAGCTCAAATCAAAGAACTTCTTAGGGAGCCTATTCCAATAATCGGCTCCCCAAACCATTGTACCCATCTTAGTCTCTCCTACGTCATCCATGGGAAAATTCCCTTAACCTTCATTGCCAATCTATCCAACCATGTTTGGGATAACACTTGGTATAGTGGCATATCAGGTGGAATGGGTGTCCCAAAGCACATCCATCTTCTTGTCTATGTTAGTTGTTATACAATCACAATCAGCTCAGTCATCACTAGTGGTTATCACCACCAATCACTCCTTCTCTATGATAGTGGGTCCCATGGTGGAACCCCAAATAACCCAAGGATCATAAATTCCCTTCTTACCTTTATTCCCTATGTACTTGCTCCAACCTCCTTCTCACTATTTGGTCCCTCTACAACCATGATGACTAAACCTCTTCTTTTTTATGCCATAGGCCTCTCAATTCATACCTTAGCTATTTTTACAAATACCACAACCAACTAGGATACCCCAAGGCTTGGATTAGGCATTCCAGATGATTCAAGATCTTACAGAAGAGTTACAAAAGCTTAAGGTATCCACAATCTAGATGGTGAAAATCAAGGATTTCTATCAAGATGATCCAATCATTTCTACCTTATTATAGATAACTCTTCCATTGGGCATCCCTATACCTTAATTGATAAAGTACAATGATGAGGGTAACCCTAATGCACACTTTATCATGTTCTATTTTGAGTGTTTATTGTTGCAAGCTTGGGCACATACTATTAAACATAAAACTCAAAACTTAAAAATTTATTGAGAAGATAATAAAGAATAAGTTAGAGAAATGTGTATAAAAAATGGTGCTTGGATGAGCAAAAAAGAGATCCACTTGTACAAGAGTTCGAAGCCCATTGAAGTTGAGAGAATCTACTCCACTCCTGGGTGCCAAGTTCACTACTGCAACCTTGGATCTGCAACTTGGTCACTGCTGGGGGGTGTGAAAGGATGAATATTTGGATGTTAGATTGCTCCACACTAAGTTTGGAATCCAAAAAGTGTAGTGTTAGCACCAAAGTCCACCAAGTCTCAAGGCCTCAATGCTTCCACATTGTGGTTCAAGAGATTGCAAGTATGGGAACTTGCAAGAGCTCTTGAGTGCTTGAAAATGCCCTAGATGTGGAGTTCTATTTGTGAATATTGTTGCTAAAAATTACTTTTTCAAAATTTTGATCAACCTTGTCAAAAATGTGGAGCTTGTTGAAAAATTCTAGAACCAAAATTGCTTGTATGGCCAAAAGTTGCTTAACTTGTAAAGAACACCCAATCCTTCAATGGTGTTTGAGGTTGTCTTTTATAGGATCTCTGGGCCATGAATGGGCCTGAAAATTGGCTACAAAAATGGCTACAAATTTTGATGTAATTTTGCTTGGCGGTTATAAAAAATAGTAAGTTCTTTCCCCCATGGCCATTCTATTTACTAAAAATAGTAACCAAGGTACCCCTTCCACACTATAGATGAATCTTCCATGATGAACTCTAGACCATGCTTGTTGAAGTGGTTAGTCAATGTTGAAGTGCATGAGTTGATGAATTTTACTTCTTGTTGCTTCTATGTTGGGGATTTGGGTTTTGCACAATGTAGGGGGGGGGGGGGGGGGGGGGTTGGAAGTTTCCAAAATGTTCCTTTGGTCTCCACATTGAAGGGGGAAAATTTTTCAAACCCCCCATCCTTCCACATTGCAGGTAGGTGAGATCTACCCCCCCTACATGTTATTTTAGCATAGAAAAATGTCTACCCCCATAAAACCCATCAAATTACCTTTTTTGGAATTCCAAAAGGCATTTGTGACCCCACCAAGCCTAAACATAGATACTAGGTGACTTTTTTCACTTAGGGAATGAGGCTTTAACCATTTATGAGGCATTTTTCAGCCTCAAAAGTATAAAGTATGAGAAATTTCCCATTGTGGGTTACAATTTTCACATTTATAATGAAAATTTGCCTCAAGTTTCATGGGGTGAAAGCTACATGATGAAGATTGGTTATGATATACAAAATTTTATGGTGTTTCAATGGCCCCTCTTTATTGGTGTATGAACGATTGACCTAAGAGGCATCGACAAAGAATACAAAACACCACTGCATATTATAACACTACAATGCATAGAGGCCACATGAGAACCAGGGTATCTAGGTCATCGATGTTGGTAGTTTAAGGCTATGGTGGGCCATGTACCAATTTAAAGCCTTGGTAAGCCATTGAAAGTAGGCTCTCTTTTTGATAATTAGTCGGCTACATGTAGTATGGTTTCAGATAGAATGATTGACCAAATTGGCTAGGTCACTCCCATGCATGTTGGCTATTTTGAATGCTCAATTTCCATAGGCTTTGGTGACAAAGAAGGACCCTTCCTAGTTGGCTAAGAATTTGTCCACATGCTCATTAATGACCTTGAGGATGGGGTTCCCCTCCTTGATCTTATGCATGGTCAAGTTATGGTGATGTTGTTTCTTTTGCTTCTCTTTATAGTGCTCAATGTAAGCAAGCACTTGCATAAGGCACTCTTCCACTAAATCCAACACTATTATCCACAACTCCTTGCTCTACTCGTCATTGATGAAGTCGGTCAAGGCTACTCAGAGTGATGATACATGTAATTCAAGAGATAAAACAACTTTAGAACCATAAACAAGGCTATAAGGGGTCATGCTAATTGCCATGCGGTAGGTTGTTCTATATGCCCATAGTGCATGGATAACCTACTCATGCCACTTCCACTTACCATTGTTGAGCATCTTCTTGAGCAAGTTGAGGATGGCCTTGTTGCTCACTTCTACTTGTTCATTGGCTTGGGGGGTAGTAAGGTGACAAGAAAGAATGCCTAATGCCTAAATTGTGATAAAAATCCTTGGTTTCTTGGCTACTGAATTGAGGTCCATTATTTGTAACTATGATCATGGGTATGTCAAAACGAGCTACAATGTTGTCTAGGATAAACTTAAAAACTTGTTCAGATGTTGTCTTCATTAGGAGAATAGCTTCAACCCCCTTGGCAAAGTATTTGGTTGTGGTGATGATAAAGCTATGCCCTGTGGTAGATTTGGGTGTTATGGGTCCAATGATATCCAATCCCCATCATTGAAATGACCATGTTATCTAGGTCGTATGCAACTTAATTGGTGATACATGTATTAGGTTGCTATATCATTAGCATGTTTCACATCACTTAACCTTTTGTAGGTAGTCAATTTTCATATGGGGCCAATATTAGCCTAACCATCTAATCTTAGTGGCCATGGCTCTAGGTCCTATATGTTCCTCACAAACACCCTCATGAACCTCCTATAGGACTATTTTGACTTCATTTTTGCCTAAGAACTTTAGGAGTATGCCATCATAGGATCAATGACATAATGTGTTATCACCTACAATGACATACTATTTTGACCGCTTGCATATGGTATCCTTCTAAGAAGTAGTCAGGCCTTGTGAGGATTCACCATGCATAAGGTAAAATTTGATATCTTCATACCACTCCTTGGGAGGGGCAATATGAATGATGACCATAAAGATATCCTTAATGTTTTGTGTAATGGGAGTAGTGCAATCCACAGTTAAGGTAGGTAACTTGCTAAACACATCTAGCATCACACTAAGGGCTAATGTTGCAATTGCATCAACTATGGTGTTTTTGTTTTGAGGTATGTGTTTGATACCAACATCTATGAATTGTTGTAATAATTACTTTCCGAGGTCACAGTAAGGTTGTAAATGCATAGACTTTATTTGCTTGGTTAACCACGAGTTGTGAATTTCCTTTGCTGGATAGGTATCTAATTCCTAGGGCATGAGCTATTATCACCCCTTTGATCAAACCCTCATATTTTGCTATGTTTTTAGCACATGGGAATCCAAAATGATAGGTAAAGGGTTGGATTTCACTAGATGAAACATTATGATAGTAGCAGCACTAGCCCCATGGGTAGTTGAAGCTCAATTAAAGTTCATGATTACGTTATAACCTTTAGGTACTTGGATAATTGTGGTAATGTGTTCATCAAGGAGCTCAGGGTCTATGGCTACTTGGTCATCAACTAGTGAAACTGTGAGCTGTACAGCTATAACTTGACCTTTTTTTGAGGATTGAGAAATGTAATGGAGGTTGAACTCTACGGTTATGGCTTTCCATCGGGCTATATAGCTACTTTCATAGATGTTGGTCATTATGTTTCTGAGTATGTTGTCCTTGCAAATTACATTGACTTGGCTTCTAAAGAGGCAATGTCTTCATTTTTTCAAAGAGAAGAATATTGCTAGACAATGCTTCTCCACTTTAGTGTATCAGGTCTCGTGGGCTACTAATTCATGGATAAGGTACTACATAGGCATTTTTGCTCCATCATCACATTTCTGATAGAGTAGAGAGGAAATGGATGTATCAGAAATGGTGAGATAAATGTAGAATGGGTTTATTTTTTGTGGAGGATAGACTATAGGTGGCTATGTTAATTCTTGCTTAAGGTTTTCAAAGGCTTCTTGGCATTGAGCCATCCACTCATAGTGAACTCCTTTCTTAAGTAAGGGGTGCATGGGGTGTAACTTATCCATAAGCCTAGCGAGAAACCTACGAATAAATTGTAGCCTACATTGTAACCCCTAAAGATCTTTAAGGTTGGTAGGTGCTACCCATTTGGATATGGCCTTAGCCTTATCAGGATCTACGTGTATCCCTACCTCAGAGACTACAAAGTCAAGCATCTTATTGGTCTTGACACTGAAGACACACTTCTTAGGATTGACCCTAAGCTTGTATTTGAGGCATTGTTTAAGCACAAGGTCTAGATCATTAGCATGATCATTAGCTATTTTAGACTTTACAACTATGCCATCTACATAATCATTAAGCAAACATAACATGTAATCACTGAAGATATAGGTCATGGTTCTTTGGTATGTTGCTTTAGCATTCTTAAGGCCAAAGGGCATCATGGTATAACAAAAGGTACCTCGTGGGGTCATAAAGGTTGTGCTAAGTTGGTGCTATGGGTTGATCCTAATTTGGTTATATCTTAAGAATCCATCCATAAAGGACAACAAGGCATGTCTGTAACGACGGAAAACTTCGGTCACTGGAAAATACCAAACGAAACCCGTGTACACAGTCTTAACCACGGATCCGTGTGAGGGCCATGCTAGAGAAAACGAATCCACGGTGCCCTGAACGGTCTTGTCGATCAGACAAGGACTTACTCAATCAGTAAATTGATGAATAGTGTGATAATATGTGTATTAGATATTCCATGAAACAATTTGACTCGATAAACCATGAAAGGAGTAGAAAAAGATGTAAATGAATTGAAATAATGGCAACGTCAACGCGACAAGGAGGATCGGGTTTAAGACGAATGTGCAATTCCAAGATCTATGTTTTGACCCGGAAACTGAGTATATTGTATACAAAGTTCCAATGGCAAACTCTGCTTATCTTGTGCGAAGCATACACAAAATAACAAGAAAACTGTTCAACAAGGAGTACAGAATGAAGCTTGGTCTACCTCGTAAGCCAAAGATGGGATGCAAGGATGGTCAAGCTTGGATGTCTATCGATCAACTATTTCTGATCAATAGATCTTGTCGACCATACCAGATAATCTCTCAATCTCTGATCTGCTCCCTCTACCTTGGGTAGCCTCTGCTCAAAACTGCCAATGATTGTCAATGGAGAGAACTGTATTTTCGCCAAAGGATTGATTGCTCCTGCTACCAATGCTCAAGCAAATGTCTTCCGTCTCTGCTCAAAAGGTGATGCTGCCAAAAGAGCCCAAGATGATCCCCCTTTAGATCTTCGCCAACTGGAGTATTTATAGGTTTGGTAGTACGTGGAGAAGGCATGGTCCTGATGACACATGTCTCAACCTTCAAAATACCATTGACTTGGCAAACTTTATGTTGAAACTGGTCATGTCGCATCACATCTTTTGGAAAAGGGGGCAAAGTACGCTGTCAACCACTTCCGCTGAAGCCGCTTCATGATTACGCACAATACGCTCATCAGTGTATCATGCATGTGGATAGCAAGTGTGTATCTAGTACTACTTTAGCCAGCTTTAGGCTGTATTACGCTCGTTTACGCTGCGTCACGTGGCAGAGCGTAACAGAGCATGGAAGTAGTTGATTCAAGCTATTTTACGCTCCTTTATGCCGCAAAGCGTAATGGAGCATAAAAATGGTCAAATTTACAATAAATTACACTTTTTTACGCTGCGTAGCATAATGAGCGTAAAGCGATCAATCTGCAAAAAAGAAGAAATCAATCTGCTGCGCTTCCTTGGACTCTGACTTTGCTTTCTTTGAAGCTCGTTACGCTACTCTGCGTAACGGAGCGTAAGCTCAGCCCTGAACAAAAGACTTAGCAAAATATGTGACAAGTCTTTAAACTTTAAACTTCATCAAAATTGCCGAAGTAAGTTACTTCCTGATATTGGGCTATGTTAAATAGAGTTACGCTGAGCGACACTACGTTATGTTGTGTAATGTAGCGTAAAGAGAGAAAACAAAGTGAGGTGGAAATCTGTAAGAGACTTGGAGACTTGATGTTGTGTGCCTCTTTACCTTCTATTTTCTAGATTTCTATCGCCAACTTTTCGCCCGAATCATGAATCTTCACCTTAGGTCGATTCATAATTTCCATGGTGTTTCAATGGCCCCTCTTTGTTGACGTTTAGAGGGCTTACCCGAAAGACATCGACAAAGAATATGAAACACTGGATGGGTAAAAGTACCAACAGCGTTCATCAATGATTGCTCAGGTGTCGCCTTGTCAATGAAGAAGTGCAGAAATGAGGGAAGCAGAGGATAGAAGGATATGGGAAAGAATTCTTACAAAGGTAAGAGGAAAAAGGTTTGGGGAAGACTCAAGTGAGGTTTGGGGAAGATGCAAATGAGGTTCAGGGAAGATGCAAAGGAGTGAGCACTTAGGCTTTCTCCTACGATTGCGTTTGCATGGAGTTATGCCGTCATTTTGTAGATGAAGGGGCTTGCCTAGACGAATTGTGTTGCGTCTGTGTTACCTGAATGAGTTTTGTTTCATCCATTTTGCCAACCCACATTTTTTTTGGCGTCCAATAGGCGAGTTGCGTTACGCCAGTTTATGGACTTGATTGTAATGCAAATGCGGAAAGCATATGCTACGTATGCACGTTTTGCGTAAGGGAAACAGATGGTGGAGATGTAGGGAAGTAAGAGTTAGAGGTAGGATTATGGGAAAAACAGGGATGCACTCCTGAGTGGACAGGCTAGCCTAGGCGGCCATCTCAAAACGTTGTCTGTACTTCACCGCTCAGATGAACGCACCTTTGAACAACATCCCCATAACAAGTAACCTACAACCAAAGAAGAAAATAGAGGGCACCATTGCTCGGTCGAATCACCAGAGAGATTGTTGAAACAAGTACCATTTGGGGCGAGACAGAGTGAGTGGGCCGTGAAGGAGAAACTGTAGCACGAGGCCAGGGTCTTCACCGTTGATGCTCGGCCTAGCATATCACCGCCAAAGACTATCAGACTCATCGCACCCGAATGGTTACGCAAAGAACCAGCTAGGTGAATCTGTGAAGCCAAAGCTTGATAGTGATGATGAGCAGAGATCCTCAAGGTTGTGGTCGATGAGAACCCCTTTAGGGCTCCGGACAGTGAAACTAAACTCTCAGAGGTGTCACCGTTGCAGTGGGTGCAGTGATGGCATCTCCAAGGGGTCAGTAGTATGCCTTTTAGCATATCCGAGGAATCAGCAAAATGCCTATGAGGTAGCAATGCTGAGGCTATCCCAACATCCCACCCCATTTGTTTTGCAGCTACATAGAGACGATTACGCTCGCTTGGTTCTTATGTTGGTGGTCTGGAAGTCCCAGTTTCAAGTCCTGGTAGATTGTCGTTGCTGGTTTTAAGTCTCAGCAGACCATGGTTCCAGTTTAAAGTCTGGGCGGACTGAAAAGTGCTAGTTTTACGTCGTAGCAGACAGTGGTAGAGCTTATTTATGGTCTTAGCAAACCGTGCTGTGGATGCCAGTTTCATGTCGTGACCTAGGGACAAATCTATGCTGGTTTCACGTCTCAGTAGACGGATACTCACCTGTGCTAGTTTTATGTCTTGGCAGACAGCCGATGCCAGTTTAGCGTCGTGGCGGATGTGTGCAGAAAATACCAGTTTTACGTCTTGGCGAACTTGTACAACACTGCTAGTTTTACGTCGTAGTAGATGATTGCAACTTGCTAATTTTACGTTGTGGCAGACGATTGTTGCCAGTTTAGCGTCGTGGCGGACACGTGCAAGCAGTGCTAGTTTTACGTCGTAGCGAATGATCAGTGCCAGTTTAGCGTCATGGCGGACACGTGAAGAGAGTGCCAGTTTTATGTCGTAACGGACGATTGTTGCCAGTTTAGCGTCTTAGCAGACGATGGTTGCCATGCCTGATGTTAACACTAGATATGCAGTTAAATGTAGTATCGCTTCGGATATATATGATTCATAGGATTCGGTAACTCATTACCATTGATATCTGCTAGCTTGAATGTGTCGTTACCATAAACATCAACTACCAAGAAAGGGCCTTCCCAGTTTGCAGAGAACTTGCCTACTGGTTCACGAATGACCTTGAGAACCAAATCTCCTTTCTTAATAGGATGTCNGGCTATAGGGCATACTATCTGTAGCTGTTTTGCATGTGGTATGATACGCCCATAGCACATAGAGGATCTTTTTCCTACCACCGTCTCTTATTGTTGTCGAGCATTTTCTTGAGTAAGTTGATAATGACCTTGTTTGTCGCTTCAGCTTGACCATTCGCTTGCGGGTAATAAGGTGAGGAAAAAGATTGTTTGATGCCAAGATTGTCACAAAAGGATTTGGTTTCCAGACTACTAAACTGTGGCCCATTGTCGATCACGATAGTCATCGGGAGGCGAAATCTGGTTACAATGTTATTTAGAATGAAGTGACAGATCTGTTGTGACGTGATCTTTCGCAAAGGGATGGCTTCCACCCACTTCGTGAAGTACTCAGTGGCGGTGATTATGAAGCTATGACCTACGGAAGATTTCGGTGTGATAGGCCCTATAATGTCTAATCCCCATCGTTGAAAGGGCCATGTTATCTGAGTCGTGTGTAGTTCTGTAGGCGACACGTGTATAAGGTTCACGTAACGTTGACACATGTCACACATTTTAACCTTTGTAAGATAATCTTTTTCCATGTATGGCCAATAATACCCTAAGCGACAGATTTTAGAGGCCATGGCTCATGGTGCTACGTGTCCTCCGCATAATCCCTCATGGACTTCACCGACTATACGTTGCGCCTGGTCTTTGTTAACGTAGGTAAGCAGTACTCCATCAAAAGAGCGTTTACAGAGGGTACTCTCTCCTATGATGACGTACTACCTAGCTCGCTTGCGAATAGCGTCTTTATGTGCACGTGTTAACTCGTGTGGTGGTTCTCCATGCAAGAGGTAAGTTTTAATGTTGTCGTACCACTCTGGCGTTCTATCCTTGAGCAATGAAGATATTCGCGCTGCTTGAATGATAAGATCTGTACAATCTATTATTAATGCAGGACAGGTGTCGAATAGGTGCAACGGCACATTTAAAGCTAATGTAGCCAGTGCATCGGCTAGTGTGTTATCGTTTCGGGGTACGTGTTGGGCATCGATCGTTGTGAACTGCTTCAGAAGATCTTTAGCCATATTGCAGTAGGGCTATAAATGTACAGCTTTGTAGGCGTAGACTCCTGTGATTTGATTTATAATAAGCATCGAATCGCCACTAATCGCCAAGTGTCGAACATCAAGCTCTTTGGCTGTTTGTAATCCCCTGAGGAGTCCCTCCTACTCTACCACATTGTTTGTACAAGGAAAGGTCAAGCGGTAAGCGTGAAGATGCACATCCTCAGGTGATAGCATAATGACTGTGGCGGCACTACCGCCTCTAGTGGTTGAAGCTCCATCAGAATATAACGTTGCTTCAAGGCCTGTTAAAACAAGGCTTAAACTCTGTACATGCTCATCCAGAAATTCAGGCTCTATGGTTGCCTAACTGTCAATAGGCGAGGTTATTAATTGGTCAACTATCGCTTGGCCTTTTGTAGAAGATTGACCAATATAACGTAGATCGAATTCTGCCATGATAGCTTTCCAACGAGCTATTTTACTACTTTCGTACAGATTATGCGTAATAGCCCTAAGGATGTTATTTTTGCAGATTATGTTGACCTGGCTATGAAAGAGATAATGTCTGTACTTTTTGAGCGTAAACACTAACGCTAAGCAATTACACTCTACTTCATTGTACCTCGTTTCATACGCACATAGAGCATGACTCAAGTAATATATGGGTACTTCTGACCCATCATCTCTCTTTTGACAGAGTAATGCAGCTAAGGCTACGTCTGATGTTGCGAGGTAAATGTAAAATGGTTGATCCCTTTGTGACAGAAATACTGTTGGCAAACATTGAAGTTCTTGCTTCAAGCTGTCAAACGCACGCTGACAATCGTCTGTCCATTCAAAATTAACCCCCTTTTTAAGCAAGTGCTGCATAGGGTGTAACTTATCTGTTAGTCTCGAGATGAACTGCCTGATAAATTGTAGCCTCCCTTGCAAACCACGTAATTGCTTGAGATTTGTAGGGGGTGTCAATTCAACAATGGCTTTGACTTTGTCAGGGTCTACTCGTATACCAGTTTCCGATACCACAAACACGAGCATGCGTCCAGTTTTGACTCCGAATATGCACTTCTTTGGGTTGAGCTGGAGGTCGTATTTAGAGCATCTTTTGAGGACTAACTCCAGATCCTCTGAATGATCTTCTGACCTTATAGACTTAATAGCTATATCATCAACATAATCATTCAGTCTCCTTAGGAGGTAATCGCTAAATATGTACGTCATAGCTCGTTGATGCGTAGCTCCAGCATTTTTTAACCCAAAAGGCATCATGGTGTAGCAAAAGGTCCCCCAGGGTGTCATGAAGGTAGTTGTCAGCTGGTGTTCTGGGTTGATGCATATTTGGTTGTAGCCTGAGAAGCCATCCATGAAGGATAAAAGTACATGCCTAGCAGTTGTATCCACTAGTTGGTCGATACTCGGTAATGGGAAATTATCCTTGATTGTAGCTTTGTTCAAGTCTCAGAAGTCTATGCAGATGCGTATCCCTCCAGTCTTTTTAGGAACAACTACAATATTAGATACCCAGTCTGAGTAATCGACCGCACGAATAAAACTAGCCTGGTACAGTTTGGTAATCTCATCACGCACTGCTAGCGCAACTTTTGGCTTTATTTTCTGGGCTTTCTGTTTAATTGCTTTGATATGGGGATCTAGAATTATGTTGTGCTGTATTAATCTTGGATTTAGTCCCGGCATATCTTCGTATGACCATGCAAACACTGTGATGTTGTTTTGGATGACCTGCTTTATGTTATCATGTACCTTTTGGTCTAGTAAAGAACTAACCTTAAGAGTTTTAGTCTCACCCTTATGCGTAACCACAAAGACCTCATTAAGGGGATCCTCGGTTACATCTCTGGCTTCCAGATCTAGCATGCACGTCGATTGTTCTGGCCAGTCTTGAGATGTTTCTGACATGGCTATGGTTGCGTCATCGAGGGCAAGGTTAATTTCTACTAGTGTGGGATCAAGTTGTCTAACGATTTCCCCTTAGGGGCCTGTTAAAACTAGGAGTGCAGGTAAAGTTTCGTCCATTTGGCAATTGTCCTACAAAATTATCAAATATGAAAGTAATTAGAAAAATGGTAAATTGGATGTGATAAATATTTAGCGTATAATGCTTAGTTTAGTCCAAAAAGAAAAAGGATGTGATGTGACGTTGCTAAGCGTAGGAAGCTAACTGAATTTTGAACATTGTGAACAACCTGTAATTAATGCGACCTGATTACGAGATAAGATGCAGTAGTTTAAGGTTGTTTCGGACCGTAATGCATGCGATATCTGTCGCAATTAATTTCTTGATTTTCGGGTTCCAGCTCATACTAACATCAGTATTTGGGCAAGTCTCGCTTAAATCGGGCGTCAAGTCGGTTAATTTTGCATATAAGTAGGCAGTTCTTATCGAGAACAGACTGTTGGCTATCGCAAATTTGAATTCTCAGCTGTCACAAAGAGAAGGAGGAAGAGCAAAAGACTGCAGCGCATTATTTGTGAAGGTATTCAGGTGTGAAAGTGTTCAGGATTGCAACAATGACACATAAAGTTAGAGGAAAGAACGCCAAGTTGGCTAAAATCGACGAAGTATAAGGGAGCCTGCAGCGTGCTTCGCAGGCTTTGGTTGAAGTGAGGGATGTCACTCCCCTGAATCAGTAGGCCATCCTTTGCTTACTCGTATTGCTTCATGTGATATGTTTTTTCTTTTTTTTTCTTTTTCTGTTTATTCTTTTTGCATCCTCTGCGTAAACTAGAGTTTTATGTTGTAGACCTCATATTGAAGCGAGGGTTTAGACAACAGTGTTGCGTCTATCGTCGTTGTCTGAGACAGACCTTGTACTATTACAAGGGTTTCGACGATTTCTACTGTACGGCTAGAGAGTAATTTTGTAAATTTTCCCATGGTTTAAGCATGTAATCGAAATCTAGATGGTAACGTGTTTATTTTCTGTACAGTGTCATGGTGAAAGCCGTCCTAATAGTTTTGGACATAGTTGGGGTTTTATGTTGTATAAACCCTATCATACCCAATGTTCCTCCTCCTCAGACTCGGTTGCAGGGGAAGGCTATATGGTTCTGAAAGGGTGCACTGGAGTTTTTGTAGTTTTTGCTGCATAACTTCAGCATTATTGTGTGGTCGCATCTGTCGGGCGATGTGGCCGACGCTATTTTGGAACATGTGTTAGTGGGTTCTACACAGGGCGTCCTGGCTTTCTTGACAGATGAGGCTATTGATCCTGGGTGTCCCCAAGACCGCGAACTTAGTGCCAGAGGGTTGAGACGCTTAAGTTGGATTTGGGAGATGCCCAGATTTAGCTGCTATCATGCATAGAATACTTTGTTCATGGCTCGTCATGTTTCGACCTACTTTCAGAATCCTCCAGGCACGGTGTATTATTCAGGCGGGTAAGTTGTTTTATTGGCAGTATTGTCAATATGTTTCTAATGTCTGAATTTGCAAAGCATAGAATAGTAATGTGTTATATGATACAAGTTTTTTATCAATGCAAATGGGTTAGTAGGCAATGGTGATACATTGTCTTGGACCGAAACGGTAATAAAGGAGTTTACGTCCACCAGCATCGTATGCGCTAGTGTAATGGGGAAAATGGCTTTCAACATTCACGAGTATCCCACCTGTTATTCTGATTCCTTCAAAAATTATCAAAATCTCGGGTGGTTACATGAAGAATGGACTTTGAACCCACCCCTTACCCTCACAGACGTACAAAGGAAGCTCTCTCCATTTCCTTTACCATTTGGCTCTGGTAAGGTTTTGTTGCTACTATCAATTACAGGATATTATATTATTTTTCTTGTTTTCGCTAAGTTGACATGTGTCATGTATTATCAGTCAGGGAATCTCGAGAGATTACCATTACTATTTCCGGCCGTGAGGCGAACACCCTCCTTTTCCACTATGGTGACATAAAGGAGGCACAACGCTGGCTCGGCCATGTGGCAGCCCCAGTTGCGTTGGTCACCAAGCTGCAGGAAGCGAGGCTGATGAATTTATTCTTAGCCGTAACCCCTGATGTCCCCGTGAGCGAAATGTTAACCCTAGTTAACTCCTTCAGCGAGGAAGCTGAATGTTTTTGCACGCATGTGCGTCACATACGTGTAAACTTTGATATCGACGCTCAGCTATTCACTAACCTCTTTGGCATCCCCTCTGACGATCTTCCCATAGAGGAAAAATCAAGGAGGAGCGTCAAATGTCAAGAGGAGCTGGAGGAGTGGCTAGGGACCAAGAAGGAAACCAAGGGGATCCCTTGCGAAAAGATCAAATTAGAGGTCGCCAAGACTATTTATCCCCTCTTCCGAGCCCGGGCCTTCCCTAAAAACACTCTCGTAGGGAAGGTTCTTTACTATAGAACAGGCCCGTATTATGCGAGAAGTGATGGAGAAGGGGACCCAATTTGATTGGGCAAGCTATTTCGCTGAGGGGTTACGCACTGAAATGGTGAGGCTCTGCCAAAAGCTCGAGTCGCACTTCATTGTGCACTTCACTTTCTTCATAGCTTGCCTCCGACGTTTTGTCGAATTTTTGGTTGTTCAGAGGAATGGGGTCTGGGTCCTACAAGACTGAGACCAATTATCCAAACCTTGGATTTCTCATATCTTCGGCACTACCTGGGCATAGGATCCTCCGAAAGGAATTGGAGAGTTGCGGTCTGTAACGACTAGGGATTTGGCGGCACCTTGAATGCGGGGCCCTGACAGTGAAGCTGGGGTGCTTCCCACTTACACTGGTGATGCATCACGAGGGAAGCATCTAGTTGCAGAGATAGTAGACGCCTCGATTCAGCGTAAAAGGGCTCGCTTAACCAAGGCGCCTACGGAACCAGCGGGTGGCACAGACAGAACTATGCAAGTCAGAGTTTAGCGGAGTAAACCTCCGCCTGGTAAGCGTAAAAAACATAGTGAAAGTTATGGAAATTATTGTATTACGTAGCTTTATTCAAGGTATTCTAAATCGTTTAAATGTGTTATGTGGCATGAATAGGAAGACCTACGGAATGGTTGACCCCTGAAACAGGGGCAGTGGTATTACGGCATGGGTAAGGGGCCCCAGTTTTGGAAGAGGAGGCCCCGACTGTTAGAATAAGTGATGCACAGACCCTTGTGCATGAGGAGAGAGAGGAGGGGAAAAATGTTGATGCACTCCCCACTGCAACAAGTAGAGGTTAGTGTATTAGAATTTTTTAGGAATTCTGTTAACAATTAGAGATTTTGACTTAGTTTACGCTACAGATGAATAAGGTGCATCCCCGTCCGCCGTTGTCAGTAGAGCGTGAGGGAAATTCCCTAATAAGTTTACCTTCATGGAAGGCGTTGTCAATGATATGATCGGGCGCCTCGACCGCATGGATCCTAGAGCTGGTATGTTACTGCTATAACATGTTTATTTTATTACAATGTTATAACTTTTATTTACGCTTAATAATATTTGTTATCAGGAGCTCGCCTTCGATGGGACCCTACGGAGCCCATTAACCTGGACATAGTGGAGCCTTCATCAGAAGGGGCAGTCGTGCCACGCAACATTTACGAGGAAATGCGTAAATGTGCGTTACGCTCGACTCGCTCTTTGTGGGAGAGTCAAAACGTCAATGAAG
Source organism: Gnetum montanum (assembly GCA_015680685.1). Lineage (NCBI taxonomy): Eukaryota > Viridiplantae > Streptophyta > Gnetopsida > Gnetales > Gnetaceae > Gnetum > Gnetum montanum. Next base: position 813,513 of record MNCI01015796.1, on the reverse strand, counting down.
ACCTCTGGAAGAGGCTGCAGAGGTTAGAGAGAGAAAGGATGTCTCTGACGAGAGAGGTCGGAGACTTAAAATCGCGATGTAAATTCCTACAGGCACGAGGAATGGATGAAGAGGACTGGCATACGGCTATTACTGACTATGCTCGCTATTGGACCGCGGTCAGGAACAGCGTGCAAACTAGTCGCGAATTGGTGGAGCAAAGGATACAAATAGAACTCTTGGCCCAGAAGAACCAGGACTGGAAGGACTTTTACGCAAGTGTCCAAGAGTGGAGGCAGAAAGAAAAAGATCACAAGCATCTGTATAAGCAAGAAATTCTCGCTTATCATCGACACTATCGAGATTCTGCCGTTGAAGCTCAATCCTTGCGGGTGTTCCTTGACGTCCTTGGTGCATCTAGGGCCTTTGAGAAGTTCCAGGAGCAAGTGATGGTAAGCGCGTCCCCGGAAAGGGAAATTATTCTTCCTGGGAAAGAGACTATAGTCCCTACTTTCTTCCCTGAACCACCCCGATGGACTAGTGTGGAGAAGGGGAAGGTGAAGGCTGGAACTATTCTGGGGGATGGATCTTGGTCTGAGCTAACCGAAGACGAAATCATGCAACGCCTGTGGGTCGGTTTAGACCAACTCCCCTTTGCTGCGGATGCAGGACCATCGCGAGTAAGTTTGAATGTTATTGAATTCAAATTTTCTGGTTTATCTTATCATGGCTTTTTCTTATGTATTCATTGTATGTAGGTTCAAGGAGTGGATGGAGAAGGTGAATAGGGTGAGGAGCGTGTTTAGGAAGAAGAGCGTAATGACGCAGACCGTCCTCTTGGGGAGCCAGTGTTAGTGCAAGAACCCCGTGAAGATGACATTCCTCACGAAGGAATACTCTCTAAAAAGGACGGCCCACTCGAGGACGATTTGTTAGGGTTAGAGGCAGACTTAAGGGATACTGGTGACAATGGTACTAGGGGGGATGCGTAATTGTGATTACGCATGATTTTATTGATGAAATTTGAACAATGGTAATATGAATGTTGGCGAGATTACTCATGAGATTTTGTTTATGGTTTTTATTCAATTTTATGTCTTTATTTTATGTCTTTATTTATATAAAGCATAAACAGAATCGTTAAAGACTTTGAATAGGTTGCGTTCTTATGACTGTAGGATGGAATTACTGTTTTAGGCTGTTGCGGGCCGTCGTGTAGCGTTTGCGTAAGATATAAATGAATGAACTTGCTAGTTTTTGGCCATTGCTAGCCATTGCTAGTTTTAGGCCATTGCGGGCCATTACTAGTTTTAGGCCATTGCGGGCCACCGCAAGTTTTAGGCTGTTGCGGGCCATCACTAGTTTTAGGCCGTTGCGGGCCTTCTGCGTACGTTTGGGAGTGTAATTGATAAAAACATATATATCTGCATAATTGTGCTAATATGACTAGTAGAAGTCAAGAAGCGTAAATGGCGTAAAATGAGGGGTGTAAATAGCGTAATGGACAGAAAGTGTAAATGCATGTATGTATATTAAAGGAAAAAACTGGTGAAAATGTGACAATGTGCGTAAACACCACTCAGATTAATCACCAACCCTTAATTTTTTCTTTATGGCTTTTACGTTCAGTGGTGCGTAAGGGCGAGGAGGTTTATGGCCTGATTCTTCCACATCGTCCTCTTCTCCCTGAAATGGTAGGTCTACCCAAGCTAGGCTATCATTATTCATTTCGACTTGTTCAGGGGTCTGGACATGGATTTGACTTTCGGGCATCTCGATCTCCAAACCCCGTTCCTCCTCGACGTTGTTGACAGTCCTAGAAATTATTTCATCACCGTGTATTACTACCTCTCCCTCTACGTAAGGCAGGTGTATCTCTTGGTGTATTGGTGATGAAACTGTCCTCAGTTGGGCCAGCCAGGACCTCCCTAGAATCAGGTTGAAATCGGGCATCTCCTCGACAACAAGAAACATGGCATCTGTTGGGAATTGCTCCCCTACCACAAATTCGATACACACCATCCCCTTGACTTGCACCTGTGCCCCGTTGAACGAATTTAGGCACGATGTCGTTGTAGGACTGATCTGGTCGACTAGGCACAACTTATCCACTATAGGATAAGGGATGACATTCGCAGCCGCGCCATCGTCAATGTGCACCCTCCGAATCCGATATTGACCAACCCGAATGGTGATAAACATAGGTTCTGTCATTACTCGACCTTTCTCTGTATCATCTTTGATGGATTTATCGTGAAAGGTCAAAGGGGTTGGTTTAGGTTGCTCAGCGGTAGGAGGAAGCATGACAGCGTGTATCGCTTCTTCTTCTGCTAGTAAGCCTTCATCCACTGGTATGGATGTCAGCATACAAACCATAGCCTCACGGTGCTTTTGGGATGTCATGAGCAAGTCATAGAGGCTCAGCGTTGTGTTCTTCTATTTCAGAGCCTGCTTGACTTGTGTAAATGCATCGAGGAGGTCCCGTTCTCAGCTGGGTTGTTTATCCCCTCTCTCTTCTTCCATTTTCCCTAAGAGACGAATCTCCCGAGGCGGAACAGCATCAGTCGGAGGGTTATGTTTCTTTCTGCCGAGGGAAGGTGGCTGTGTTTCTGTACCCTTGTCTTGTCCATAAGTTGCAGGCATAGGGACAGAGGCCAGGGGCCTAGGCTTAGCGAAGCCTAGCATAAAGTGGTTTTTAGTAGCATTAGCTGACGCATCCCCTTCCTTTTTTTTGTTTGGTGGCGGTTGGTGGTTTTGGTTAGAAGTTTACCCCTACGTAAAAGGGGCAGCCGGTGGTCTTGGTACCCTAAGGATAAAAGGCACCTTAGGAGTGGGCACGGATGTGGCCGTGACTTTATCGTTAACATGAGATCGGGTTATGGCTGGAGAGGGTGCCCAAATAACAAAGGACGGCCTTGAGGCACTGATAACCGTCGGTGAAGAACTTGCCCCTTGGGGTGAAGTGGTAGGTATGCGTAAAACAAAGGGTTGTTTAGGCAGTGCCTTCCCTTCAATGTTTGTACTTACCACGTTGATTGTGTACGGTGCGTTATTTGCGTTTAACGGATATTTGTACACATGCAACGCCTGGTTTTCGGGACGTGTTGGACTACTGCCATCTAGTTTCAGAGAACCATCGTCAATCATGCGTTGAATGTTGTCCTTCAATGCCCAATAGTAATCGGTGTCGTGACCACACAACTGATGGTAGTTACAAAAATTGTCCAGCCTAAAAGATTTCGGAATTGGTGGTTCGTTAGGTAGGGCTAAAGAAGGATTCTTCAGCAATTCACAATGACGCCTGTGACGCTGGAGAGCTTCTTCGGATACCTTTTTATTCTGAATGTATCCTACCCCTAATAATTGTTTCAACAATTCCAAATGTTTTATAGGAAGGGCTATGTATTTTGAGCGATCTTTACGCTCGAAGTTTGGCCTTGGCTGGGGGGCTTTTCAAGGGCGGGTGTGTGTCCTGACTGGTGCTGCTTGCACTAGCCGAGGTCTTGACAGACACTGTGGGTGCCTTCTTGTTATTCTTATTTTTAGCACCCTCAGCCAATGCAGCTACTGTTGTTGTTGTTGCTTTACCCTTGTCTTTACCCTTATTATTGGCATTTTTATAGGCCACATACGTCGGGTCTTTGCTAGCCTCAACAATATCCTGGATGCTCTTAGTTTGGGCAAAAGCCTAACTCAAGGAGCTAGGGGCAAGGTAATACAGTTTAGACTTGATGAAGTCATTAACTACTCCTTTGAAAATAGCCAGCAGATGGGCTTTCACGATAGGCTCACGGATTTCATTCAAAGTAGCGGTCCATCACTATATAAACCTCTGGACCGGTTCAAGTGGATCCTGCTTCACTCCCATAAGTTGATCTAGTGTGACTTATGGCTTCAAATTGTACTTAAAGCGAGTCACAAATTGTGTTAGGAGTTCTTCCAGGGTTGAGATGGAAGAGCGAGGAAGCGCTCGATACCAGTCCAAAGCTTTTCCTGCTAGAGACATTGCAAAGACACAGATAATTGTATGAGGCCATTACTGCAATAACAAAGATTCGGACCTGAAGGTAACAAGGTGAGCGTTAGGATCTCCTTCCCCATTATATTTAGTAAAATGGGGCAACGACATCCCTGGAGGCAACAACAGCATAGGAACCGTTGGGCTGATAATATCATCCTGGTAGAAATCCATGATTTGTATCGTATCAAAGCCAGCAGCTTTAAGGCACTTAACTTCCTCAGTGAGGGTTTGAATAAGCAAAAAGGCTTGATCCAGAATTGGTGATGAAGAAGTTTGTGCAAGAGGAGTAGGGGGTTGTACTGAAAGGGCAGTGCTAGGTAATGGGAATGAAGCGATGGCTTGACTGATAGGTGGTGCAACAGGGATTGTCCCCGCGGACGGAGCTACCTGTGGAAGCCACCACCCACCAGGTTGAGCAGAGAGATTGGCTGTCACCGGGTGTGTAGGATGGAGATGGTAGGGGTATTGCAGGTTTATTTTTGGGACATGCATGGTAGGTGCAGCTAAGGGTTGCGCGCCGTATAACGTAGATTGATTATGTGAGATGAGCAAGATCCACTGACCAGCCGTGGGTTGTTGAATGGATTGCTGCAATTGAACAGTGGTGGCGATCTGTTGCCTTGCAAAGGGTTGCACCGGATTTTACACCGGGCCGGTTAGAGGTGTGGTATGAGGTTGCATGTGGGGAATAAAATGGGGTGTGGTGGACGCAGGTACCACCGACGGAATACTGATTACACGTGGTGATGAGACTGCCCCCATGTTATTTTGAGATGGTATTTGCACTTGCAAGACTGATGATTGTGTAGTGGCCTGCGGGATGATAGGAATGTGGGTTTGGGCGGTTGTGACTGAGTTGAGAGGGGCGGCTTTTCTGGTGAGAGGAAACAGGGGATTTATGTATGTGTGGGGGCTAAGGGTATGGTATGAATCTGCGTGTTCAAATTGGGCTGCGAATTCATCTTCCTCTTCCTCCCCGTTTTGAGGTTCTAGAATGGATCGTGTAGCCTGACTCCTAGCCATAACCAGTTGAGTCAGGAGTTCATGATAATGTTTGGTTAGCGGGATAATGTCATACGCGGTAGGAGTAAAATCTTGGCCCCCTCTGTGGACTAGCTTAAAATTTCATTTTGCCTCAATCTCGGCTCGGCTAAGAGTAAGCTTTGCCTGGATCTTGACGCAAATGAAATTATATTCTTCAGGAGTCATGACGGTGAATACAGGATCTTTGCCCTGTAATCTCAACGAGCGGCATGACGGTCCCTGAGGTCCTATTGCGCCTGAAGCTAGTCCAGTGGTGGCGATGGGATTTACGGATGTGGCACCCGAGTCAGTGATGATCATGGGGACAGTGGTTGCATATGCGAAATCCATTTCTCAGATAGGTTAATGACAAGAAACGACAGGATCTAAAAGGCGACGGACAAACAGAACTATGATTTTGGCTTTTTACCCTGTAGGATTCCAAAGGAATCGTTGCTGTGACCAATCTACACCACACGATTTTTTGTAAACTTCCCTAGAGGTATTACGTTTACGTTTTTATGAGCGTGGGTATAGATCGCTTATAGGGCTACCCGTAAAATACATATCGAAGGTTTAGGCCTTCCTTCTAGCGCTAGAAAACTATAACGATGGAAAACGTCGATCACTGGAAAATACCAAATGAAACCCGTGTACACAGTCTTAACCACAGATCCGTGTGAGGGCCATGCTGGAGAAAACAAATCCGCGGTGCCCTGAACGGTCTTGTCGATCAGACAGGGACTTACTCAATCAGTAAATTGACGAATAGTGCGATAATATGTGTATTAGATATTCCGTGAAACAATTTGATTCGATAAACCGTGAAAGGAGTAGAAAACGATGTAAATGAATTGAAATAACGGCAATGTCAACGCGACAAGGAGGATCGGGTTTAAGATGAATGCGCAATTCCAAGATCTATGTTTTGACCCGGAGACTGAGTATATTGTATACAAAGTTCCAATGGCAAACTCCGCTTATCTTGTGCGAAGAATACATAAAATAACAAGAAAACTGTTCAACAAGGAGTACAGAATGAAGCTCGGCCTACCTCGTAAGCCAAAGATGGGATGTAAGGATGGTCAAGCTTGGATATCTATCGATCAACTATTTTTGATCAATAGATCTTGTCGACTGCACTAGATAATCTCTCAATCTCTGATCTGCTCCCTCTACCTTGGGTAGCCTCTGCTCAAAACTATCAATGACTGTCAATGGAGAGAACTGTATTTTCACCAAAGGACTGATCGCTCCTGCTGCCAATGCTCAAGCAAATGTCTTCCGTCTCTGCTCAAAAGGTGATGCTACCAAAAGAGCCCAAGATGATCCCCCTTTAGATCTTCGCCAACTGGAGTATTTATAGGTTCGGTAGTACGTGGAGAAGGCATGGTCCTGATGACACGTGTCTCAACCTTCAAAATACCGTTGACTTGGCAAACTTTATGTTGAAACTGGTCATGTCACATCACATATTTTGGAAAAGGGGGAAAAGTACGCTGTCAACCACTTCTGCTAAAGCCGCTTCATGATTATGCACAATACGCTCATCAGTGTATTGTGCGTGTGGATAGCAGGTGTGTATCTGGTACTGCTTTAGCCAGCTTTAGGCTGTATTACGCTCGTTTATGCTGCATCACGTGGCAGAGCGTAACAGAGCATGGAAGTAGTTGATTCAAGCTGTTTTACGCTCCTTTATGCCGCAAAGCGTAATAGAGCATAAAAATGGTCAACTTTACAATAAATTACGCTTTCCTACGCTGCATAGCGTAATGAGCGTAAAGCGATCAATTTGCAAAAAAGAAGAAATCAATCTGCTGCGCTTCCTTGGACTCTGACTTTGCTTTCCTTGAAGCTCATTACGCTACTCTGCGTAACGGAGCATAAGCTCAGCCCTGAAAAAAAGACTTAGCAAAATATGCGACAAGTCTTTAAACTTTAAACTTCGTCAAAATTGCCGAAGTAAGTTAATTCCTGATATCGGGCTATGTTAAATAGAGTTATGCTGAGCGACACTACGCTATATTGGAAATGTAGCGTAAAGAGAGAAAACAAAGTGAGGTGGAAATCTGTAAGAGACTTTGAGACTTGATGCTGCGTGCCTCTTTGCCTTGTTCTGTTTTCTAGATTTCTGTTGCGAACTTTTTGCCCGAATCATGAATCTTCACCTTAGGCCGATTCGCAATTTCCACGATGTTTCAATGTCCATCTGTAGTATTGATAAGTTGATTAGTACTAGGCAAAGAAAAGTCATCCTTGTTGATGCCTTTATTTGGATCTTGAAGATTAATGCAAATACAAATACTCCCATTTTTTTAAGGAACTACCACTATGTTGGATACCCATTCTACATAATCAATAGCCCTAAAGAAACTTTCTTGATAGAGATTTGAGATTTCATCGCAAACTGTCCAGGCCAAATCAAGTCTAATCTTGTGCACTTTTTGCTTAACTGGTCTAATGCTAGCATCCAATATGATGTTGTGATGAACTAGATGTGGGTCTAGGCTTGGCATATCTTCATATGATAAGGAAAATGCCTTAATGTTATCTTGTAAGACTTTAGTAATGTTTTGGGCACATTGAGGCTCTAATGAGGAACTTGATTTAAGGATTTTTTGCTTACCATTATGTGTTGTGATAGTAACCTCAACTAAATGATCTTCAGTTATGTTTCCTATGTCTAAGTTAAGGATTTTGGCTAGGTTTCTAGGCCATTCTAGATATTTCTCTATTGAGGCTATGTGGTCTACAAGACTCTCAGGCTCAAAATCTAGGCAATCATAGTTGATAACCATTTAACATTATCGTGAGCTCCATATAGATACAAAGACAAACTACCTAAAATGGCTTAAAGAAGAGTCAGTTGAATGGCACAAGGGAGAGCTATTCATTCAAGGGATCCAAGTAGAGAGTGCTTACCAACTCTTTGAAAGCACTCTCAAGGTGGAGTAATTCCCATGTCTGTAGATCACTACTATTGTGATTGAGCCTGCTACAACTACTGTTACTTATGAACCTCCTAGTTGGACCCCTATAAATAGATTCAACATTATTTTTGGTGTTGATCTTGGGAATGTTGACTGGGTCAACATCATGGAGGACTAGATCCTCCATTGTTTAGAGGAAGGCCTTCCCCATCTATCCCTAGAAGTGATGAAGCTTGACTCTTCATAGGTTTGATCTATTTTATGTTTTAATTTTTGGTTTTAAGCCATGATCTTGGCCATGGTGTACTAACTGGTTATATGTTGTTGCATTTTAGGCCTTAGGAGACATTGGTGGCTCCAATGGTGAGGGTGGGAATGACCCACCACCTCTTCCTCTAGATGCTACTTAGTAGCCTCTTACAATTTAGTTTATTGGCTATTTTTGTTTGCTTTATGTTGGTGGCTATGATTAGCCAAGACTATGTTATTGATGATTATTCTTTGACAATTTTGCCACACAGTGTGGCCATGGCTATGTATGTTATGGACATTTAATTTTAAATGTTGGTTCTATTCTGGCTATATGCATTCATAGTAGTAAATGTTGTAAACATGGCTATATTGACATTTTTTTATGGCTAATCAATGTGAGAAATGTTTGCTAGTTTTAGATCATCATGGCCATAGGTTATACTAGCTTAATGTCTTAGCAGATGAAAATGCCAGTTTAAGGTCATAGTGGATTGTAGTGCTAGTTTCAGGCCTTAGTGGGCCATAGTGCTAGTTTTATGTCTCAATGGACAAAAAATGCTAGTTTAAGGTCATAGCGGACCACAATGCTAGTTTTATATCTTGACAAAAAAATGCTAGTTGAATGTCATAGCAAACTATAGTGCCAATTTTATGTCTTAGCAAATAGAAAACACTAGTTTAAGGTTATAGCAAATTGTAGTGCCAGTTTTAGGCCTTAGAAAGCCATAGTGATAGTTTTATGTCTTAGTAGACAAACATGCCAATTTAGGGTTATAGCAGAATGTAGTGCCAATTTTAGGCCTTAGTGGGCCATAGTGCCAGTTTTATGTCTTAGTAGAAAAATGCAAAAATTTAAGGTCATAGCAGACCATAGTGCTAATTTTAGGCCTTAGTAGGCCATAGTGCTAGTTTTATGTCTTAGCAGATAGTATCTAAAGAAGATGCTTTTTTAATGTTTAAAACTCAAGTAAAACAATGAAAATAAATTTATGGCTACATGCATAGGCTACATGGTGGTACCATTGATGGGTGGAGTGTAGCCTTCCAAGATTGACTTCTAGACTTCAAACTTCATGGATTTAAAAAACCCTTGCATTTTGGCTTTCCAATAGAAAAAGTCAAATTCATTGAACATGGGTGGATTTGTGTAAGAAGTCCCCTCTATTTTTCACTCTTGAAGTTGATGATGAAACAAAGAGTACTAGGCTTTGATACCACTTGTGGATCATTGAACTTAGAAGGTGGGGGATGAATAAGTTTCTCAAATCAAAACTTAAACAACCAAAGCATACACACACAAATTTATGTGGTTCCCCAACTTGGGTACTTCACACTCAAAGGGTAGATTGCAAGCACACCTCCGAACTTTGTTTCTCTCAAATTGTGGTTGAAGGATCTACACCCTATATAGTCATCAAGCCCCACTCTAAAGAGTTGTATCATAGCACCAATCACTCAACCCTACAAGGTCTCGTTAGACTTGGAAATGTGGTTTTAAGGCTTTCACAACCTTTACAATCTTGAGCTTTGCATTGGAATGTTGCACTATAGCACCAACAACTCAATCCCATAGGATCTCAACAAGCTTAAGGAACTCAACGTTGTAGGGAAACAAGAACAAGAATTACAAGGAATGATTGTAACTCAATTTGCTGATCCTTGTACAATTAGGTACAACACACTTTACAATGTCAAAATGATAAAGCAATGAAGACCAATAAAGAATTCAATGAATACAAATGATTGTACAATGAATACAATAATGCTTGTACATTCCCCAATGCACATGAAGTCTTCTTATAGCTACTGTGTTGCTAAATCCTTCTTGAAACTTGTGTAATGGCCCACTAATGATCACTAATAGTTGTGGGAGATTTCTTTCTCATGCCTAAGACATCTCTCTATATTTGGCTTCAAATCTAGAAAGATGTCTTTGTTTCCTAAAAGATGTCATTCTAAAGTCTCCATCCTGGAAGATGTCTTTGCTTAATGAAAGACATCTTTCTGCATTTGGTCTACAATTTTTAAAGATGTCTTTGCCTCATGAAAGATGTCTTTGATTAGGGAATGATGTCTTGTTATTTCTAAAGAAGTCTTTCTAAATTTTCTTTGAGTTTATCCCAAATTTACCAAGATGTCTTCTACTTCCCAGATATGTCTTTCTTTACTTTCTCTTGCATGATCAAAGACGTCTTTCTTCACTTTCTTTACATGATGAATTCATCATTCCTTTTCTATAACCATGCTCAATCCAAGTTCTTATCCTACAAGCACAAGAACTACACACACATATAAAAAAACTTGTTTTCCATTTTTCTTAATGTTTTAACATATCAAAACCAAAATATCCATAAAAGAAACCTTGGAAGGTGAACCTGATTTAAGGAGGATGTTCCCATCAATTCAACATGTAATTCCATTGGCTATTACATGTTCTACTTACTTTGAATCTTCAATAGATAAATTAGATTCTAGAATTTAGGAATCGATGTTGTTGATGGATAATGCTCATCAAGAACCATATTTCAGAAATTGCTCTGTCATAAATAAGGAAGATGGTTCAATATCATTCTTCATTGAGACCCTAGATTATATTTGGTACGATGTCCAATTCTTCCAAGTTACCAAGCTACTATAGTTAATATCTAAAGAAAAAATTGTGAAGAAGCAAGATAAAGCCCTTCCATTCCAAACAAGACCATCTGATCATATACCACATATGGTGGAACTACACTTACTTCCATTGATTTCCAAATCAATCAAGATCAAGAAGTATCTTAACCTTATTTTGATTTATGTTTTTCATAATTTTATTTATTTATTAATGTATAATTTAATTAGATAAGTAAAATATCTAAGGTAATGCAAGTTGAGAATAAGGATTTACCCTACCTTCAGTTGGGTAACCAAATATGAGTTGCACTTTGTGTGACCTTGGTTAGGACTAGTGATTGGTGGTTAGTGGATCTTTAATTCACCTCTTGGAATTATCTTTAAAAATGAGATGAAGATTAATAAAATAATATTTACTTCTCAAATATTCTTCTCACATATATTTTGTTTGTAGAATAAGCAAAAGGACATTAGGATATACAACTACAAGGCCAAAGGAGAACTCAAAGTATGTAAGCATAGAATCATAAAAGAAGCATTGGAGCTAGAAAAATAAAGATAGTGAACATCAACTCATTCAAGGACAAATGAAACCTAAGGGGGGTAGATTGTAATTTCCCCATTCCTAAATGTTGTTGATGCATAACAAAGATGGTGCCTCTTCATAACAAGTGTTATCATTATCGTAACAAGACCTGAAAGGGGAGTTGTAATTAAGACCCACAAGGGCATGTTGTAATAATAGATGTGTTTCTTGAGGTGACCTTTAGCAGTTTGACCTAAGGCATTTATACCTCGGCATAGATTTTGTGCTAGCATAAAGTTGTGAAGCTATTAAAGTTAAGTAATGGGTTCAGGATGAAGTGGGATGGGAAGAGGATTGGCTATCTCTTCTAGTTGATAATAGGCTTAACTTTGGTTGTAGTGCTAGATTGCCTCTAAGGGATAGATGCTCAAGGAAGAAACCCCTAAAGAATACTCTCAAAGCATGATCTAGATACACTATTCCCCATCAATAAAGAATTATTTTGTCTTTTCTTCTACATTTTCCTTGTTATTTTCTTTACGCTTAATGTCGAATGTTACATATATTTGATGTTTGATATATTATCTTCTTATGCATAATGTTTAATATAATGTATATCTTATGTTTTCCATGACATCTGGGAAAGGGATGTCACATTGAAACTTCTACAAAAGAAAAGGTTATACCATCAACAAATGGTAGACTAGAATCAATTTTAAAATAATACATGAGTAAAATTCATGAATAGAACAAGATACTTCTTCATCATCTAAAAAGAATACTCAAGAAGAATAGCTATGTAATTATGTAGCCTTTAATTGAATTAAAGAAATAAAGAATGATTCTTGGATTGTAGATAGTGGATGTTCCAATGATATGACACCCTAAAAAAGTATATTTTAAACTAAAAAATAAACAATGGTCTTGGCAATATCAAAATTGGATATGAAAAATATGTAGTCATAAAAGGAATAGGAGATTGTATAATTAAATTAAGAAATAGAAAAAAGCTACCATTTCCAATGTGTATTATGTTCCTAATATTTTCAAGCCTTTCATCTCTATTGGATAAGTCTCTAATGGAGGATATATATTAGTTTCAAGATTAACTTCTCAATTATCAATATATCCAATGGTGAAGAAATCATGAAAATAAAAGCCTTGGGTAACAAAATATATTACCTTGAATGTGATTATCTCAATAAAAAAAATATCATAAGTAATCATATTACTCAAGAAAATCATGTTCTCATAATAGAAACCAATCAAATCACAAAAAAAGATGAAGTTAAGAAAAAAGATAATGAGAATTTTAGAGTTCAAACTTTGGCACGGAAGGCTTGGTCACACTTCCTATCACAAAATTGAAATAATGAACAATCAAGAGAAAATTATTGGAATAAAAATTTCACAAATATGAGACTTGGATACAAGGAAAGCGAACCAATTCTCCTCACTATACTTACATAATAAAGAATAAAAAACTATTTGATCTTCTACAGATGGATCTTGATGGACCAATTCTCACTATTTTAATAGGAAGGAAAAATTATTTCATGTTCATAGGAGATGACTACTTAAGATATACTTGGACTTATAATTTAAAGAAAAAGGAAGAAGTCATTAAATACACTAAAAATTTCAAAAACTAATTGAAAACTCCATAAATTTCAAGATTAAGACTACCAAATTAGACAAAGAAGATGATTTCAAAAATTAAAATTTTGATAAGTTTCGTAAAGGAAATGGTATCTTTCATTAGACCATATGTGGATACATCCCATAATCAAATAGAGTAGTTGAAAGAAAGAATAAAATAATACAAGACATGACAAGATGCTTACTAAAGCATGCCTCACTACCTAACCAATATTGGAGTATGAATGTCACAACTACTTGTTGCATTTCTAATCAATTATCACCAAAAGTAATGAAGAAAAATCTCCATATAAAGTTCTATACAATAGAATTTCTAACCTGTGTCATATGAGAGTATTTGGGTATCATTGCTATGTAAAAACCCCAAAATAATTCATTTATAAACTTGAAGATAGAGGAAAGAAATGCATCATTTTTTGTTATGATTCTTACACTAGTGGATATAGGTGCTACAACCCAATAACTTAGAAATTCCACATTTTAAGAGATGTTATATTTGATAAGAAAAAATTTGGTACAAGTGATTTTTTTAAATAGCAAGAGAAATCATACACATTAAAGTCCAAAACCTTAGGTTCCAAGAGACCATCCTCACACTTAAATGGTAGAAAAGAAATTTGAAAGAAGAACTACAAGATCTTATAATATTGAAATTATGATCTATTCAACAATCTCAAGTGAACCAACCAATGTTAATGAAGCCATGAAATTAAAGGTCTAGCAATAAATCATGGACAAATAGTATAATGTAATCCTAAGAAATAACAAAAGGAAATTAGTGTACAAATCAAAAGATAAAAATGTTATTTATTGCAAGTGACCATATAATCAAAAGTACAATGAGAAAGAATAAGTCATAACACATAAAGTAAGACTTGTAGGAAGATTCAAATAAATGAAACACATTTGATCATGAAGAAATCTTTGCACCATTGGCCAAATTTGAAACCATCAAACTCATTTTCTCCATAGCAATACATAAAGTTCTAAAGGTTTAACAAATGGATGTCAATATAGAATTTCTATATGGATACATCAAAGAAGAAGTATACATCTACTAGCCAAAAGGTTATGTTATCAAATAAAAAGAGAATAATGTATGCAAACTTAACAAAGCTCTATACGGCTTAAAGCAAGTACCCATGGTATAGTTCCATAGAATTAATAACTATATCATGGAAAAAATTATTAAAATTACATGTCTAAACCAATACTATATTTCAAGAAGGAAGGAGATGAATTCATCATCAGATCAATATATATAGATGATATTATCTTTATTTCCACCAATAAAAGACTAGTAGAAGATTTCAAGAATAACATGAAAATTGAATTTGAAATGAAGGACCATGGACAACTCAAATATTTCATAGGAATTAAAGTGAACTAGGATATAGAGGGAATGAATAGTAATCAAACTAAATAAGCAAATTTCATCATTAGAAAATTCAATTTAAAGAATGAAAAACTAGTTAGCAGTCCTTTTCCATCTAGTTTAAAGCTATCTAGCAAAGATAAGACTCCTTTCATAGATGCAATAATGTATAGAATCATGACTAGAATACTTCATTTTCTCTAAATACCAAACCAATTTAGAATATGGAACATCATAATTATCCAGATTCAAGAAAAAACCAAGACAACCTTACATGGAAGTACTTATCCATCTCCTCAAGTATGTAAAAGAAACTTGAAACTTTGGGATCCAATTCAATAAAGGAGATAAAATCCAATATATTGCAAATCAAAGAAATAATCATCCATCAACTTATCCACTTATGAAGTAAAATTTATTGTCATGGTTGAATGCCTCCAATACATACACTTCTCTGACACTTAGGATTTGAAGTTGATCTCTCTATAAATTTGTATTGTGAAAATACAACAACAATTCAACTATCCCAAGACTATGTGCATCATAAAAAGTCCAAACACATTGACATTAACTACTATTTCATCAAGCAAGAAGTGAAAGAAAGATCCATTGATCCACTTTACATTAGTTCAAAAGAGAAACTTGCTAATTTAGTAATAAAAAATATTTTGTCTCACAAGATCAAGTGCCTTAATGAATTTATAGGAATTCAAAGCATGTCAAAGAAAGGAGAAAGAAATGTTTAAGAATCAAGATTACCTTCCAATATAAAGAGGGATTGTTAGCTTTTTTAGAGTAGAAGACAATAATTTTTTATTTTTATTATATAATAGAAGTTTATTTCTATAAAATATGGGAAATTTCTAGATTTATGATAAGTTTTAATATTATTTAAACCCCAATCAACATATATATTTAATTTTAAAAATAATTTTATCATTGGAGCTATATTGTATTAGTTTTAGTAAACTTTGCCCCACTTGTCACGGATATATGTTCAAGGCATCTCTTGAAAATTTCTATCATGGAATCATCAATATAATTTCAGCAATAATTTGACTATTTTATCATTACTTCATCAATCTTTCATTAATTCATAAACATCATTTGTCATTATTTACTCAATCTTGGAAGTTGAACAATCAAAATTAGGGATATTCACTATTTTGATCATATCTCAATCATTTCGTAACATTTTTTTTAATGATTTTAAATTTATTTGAAACCTAGATAAAGTGGCTATGTATAGATTTTAGTCAAATATCTATTGCCATTTGGAATAAAATAGCTCTATAATTTGTAAAATTTTCTGATTCCTAAATTTTTACTATAATGAATGATGGTTACTTTTTAGATTATTTCTTCCTCATCACACAATAATTTTATGTGATATTAGATTTATTTGAAATCTAATATTTATGGTAAATTTTAGTTTAAAGTTTAGCATCAAAAGCTTAATAACTTTTGAGTTATCATCTCTCAAATTTGAGCTACTAGAATTATTGTGATTTTTGATAGATTGGAAATAACATAACATAACCTTAGCTTTGGATATGTACTTCATTTTTACAAATTATATAAAACTACCTAAGATTTCTGAACATAAAAGATTTATCAGCTAATTCTTTATGAATTTAAGATAACCAAGTAATTCTTTCACTACTTGAAATTCCTTCACATAAGGATCAACAAATAGTACATTTTAGTAATCATGCATAATCAAATAAACCAAAATTCATGGTGTGGGGGAATCATACCTAATGTTAATAAGTCCTAAGTCTCATGTATGATGAAATATTAATAAGCCCATAATCTCATATATTATCAAGTGTTGATGAGGTTTAATTTTTATGCATTAACTTCTAAACACTAATGGATTTTATTTGTACTTTCTTCTACTTTTATCTTCAAATTGATAGTCAAAGCTACATTTTGGATATTAAAACTTTGCATGTAAAAACCTAATGACTAAAGCAACATTTTTCTTCATCATTTTTCATGCTAGTATTTTTGTACATTACATATGAAATATTTTGACCTATGTTGTAATCCCTAATGCAGGTCAACATGAAAGTTTCAATGATCATATGATTATTATAAAATACCTTGAAATCTATTCCATCATAATAGTAATATTTATCTTCTATATGTTGAATGTGAGAGGGAGAATCAAATTCATAAATTCTAAAATGAACTAAAAACCTTAATGAAATAACAAAAAAATTTAGCAGAAACAAATAGAATTGAAATTAAGTTAGAATTAAATAAAAATTCATGATGAACATTGACATAACATCAAAATTATAGATCCAAATTTAAAGTATTGAATTATGGATTAAAAAAATTTATTTTTCTTATTACATGAAATATAATATATTTTGTTGAGTAGATGCTATTAAAATAGAATGTACATAATCTTACAAAATTTCAAATCCAAAAATGAGCATTGTAACAGATTTTTCTACATATTTGAAAGTTGTATTGTTAAAAACCCTTACATGGCTAAAATATTTTAATTGGGATCTAAACCCTAAATACAGGCAAAGGTCAGTGATCAGATCTAAAAAGAATCTATAATAGAAACAATGAAAAAGCACTAATGTAGATTTAGAAGGTTACACAAGCTTGGTTGTAGCTTCTCTTCTAATCAACAGGATCTTCCTCTCTAGCTTTATTTCTTGAATATTAGTGAAGCAAATAGATGATTTCTAATGGAAGGGTTGCCAAGTATTTATACTTACAAAAGTATTTGAACCCTTTGTATATTCTTCACTAGCATATGATTTTTATTTTTGATATTCTTAGGCTTGATGTAACTTGTTTGTACTATGTGCTATGGGTTTATGATAGTGGCTGGCCTATGTGTCTTGTAAAGAATCTATAAGATGTATTTGATATTTTAATTTATATCTTATTTTAAGAAAATTTACAATAATTTCTTTATTATAGTTTTAATTAGGTAGATATTAGGTATTAGATGGATCATTGGCACATGAGGTTCTACATTGGGCATTTGGTAGGCTATGGATATTATATGTTTGATATACCTTTGTAATTGTTTGATAATTTGTAAAAGTAATTAATTGATTCCTTTTAAGAGGGATAATGGAGTAGTAGTCCTTAGTGATTATATTTGAATTTTATACCTTA
Source organism: Gnetum montanum (assembly GCA_015680685.1). Lineage (NCBI taxonomy): Eukaryota > Viridiplantae > Streptophyta > Gnetopsida > Gnetales > Gnetaceae > Gnetum > Gnetum montanum. Next base: position 795,985 of record MNCI01015796.1, on the reverse strand, counting down.
GAAATTATTAATGTTGGAGTTGGCCTAGAGTCTTATCTAGTACCTAATAGTACCTTGGAGACTAGTGTTGGGTATGGAACTATGTTTTTATTATTATTTTATTTTAATTTTAAAATTAGAGATTCAAGTATCTTAATTTTATATTTGGATTTTCTTGTTAGCAATTAGCCAATTGGTTAAACCTTGACATGCCCTAGTGAGTATAAATACCTAGAAATCCTTCCATTAGAAATCATCTATTTTCTTCACTAACATCAAGAAGATAGAACTAGAGAAGAAGACCTTGCCAAATAGAAGAGACAATGTAGCCAATCTTGTAAAATCCTTTAGATCTATGCAAAAGCTTTTCTTTCCCAATTTTGTTATAGATATCATTTGGATTATATCATTGACCATTGTTTCTACTTAGGATTTAGGGCCTATGTAGGAGATCTTAGCCATGTAAGGATTTCTTTGTATAGTACTTTCATTTAGGTAGGAAAATTTATTACAATGATTATCTTTCATGATTTTTTATTTATCTTTCAAGGTGATAGCTTCCACAATTTGGGATTTGGGTGGTGGTGGAATTAAATTTATATATTTTGAGTAAGTGATGTTATTTATTAATAAATTTTTTATGATAATGTATTATATATTTTTAATTTTTTATATACTAACATTTTAAATTTAGAAAGTCATGTGCATGCCTTTATAGCTACTTGATTTCCTAGTTCCAAAATCCTCAAGGTAGTATTTGTAGTTTATTTAATATACTTAGTCTCTAGATTGAATTTTCTTTTGTTTATGCTTCTTAGATGAAATAAGTGGTTGTGATGATGAAATAGATGGAGAATTTTATGGTTATATTATATTTTTATGCATTTTATAGCATTTGATTAAGTTGGTTGTTGGATCTATTTCAAAACTTGTAATGTTTAGTTAGTAATGTCACACATCAAATTTAACCATAGATAAATTATAAGGTCACTTGAGAGACATGATAAATAAATTTTAATAGCTTAATAAATCCTTGAAGAAATTAAATACTTATAAATCCATATAAGCATATAAATACTTAGAAATTTAATAATTTAGAGAAAACGTGAAATTCATTATAAATTATTAAAGTCCACATAGGTCTCATTAGAACATAAATTAGAGTTCAATAGAAATTCCATAATCATGACCCAAATTACAAAACCATAGAATGACCAAAGCTTAACATGAAATAGATAAAGAAATAATCTTTCATTTAATGTTGTTTCTTCTTCTAGCTATATCTTGACCACCGCCAAAGCTTCCTACTAAATCTACATGAAACACATGCATGAAGGGTTAGAACACCTTCACACTAAAGGAAATCCACTTAGAAGCTTCTTGAAACATAATTAGAGGATGGGACCTAAGCTAAGAAATACATCATTAGTATAGTTAAAATTTTTATCCTCATAAATTTTAACTTATAGTTAACCATAAAATTCATAATTTAATCATTGATTTTTGGTATTCTTTTAATAGTGATATTCACACAAAGTTGTAGCATTAGACACTAGAAAAAATTCAAGGTTGATACTAACTTAAAATAGCCATAAAGGATTATTTACCATGATTCCTTACCTAACTATGTAAATCCTCATGTATGACAAGATCAATTATTTGGTTAGAAATCCTCATGCATGGCAGTTTTCACTTTTGGATTATGTTATGCATAGTATGAATCCTATAGCTATCATAAAGCCTTAGCTCCTTACACCATCTTAAACAAGGATTGATAGTGACTAAATGTATAATCCTCAATTGATGTGGTTAGTTTCCATAATAATTTTCTTCCATTAACCAACTAGTTTCATGTCATTTGTCTTACAACAAATATGTTAATTTATGAATTTCTTAAATGATTATTTAAGCATTTTAACATGTTGAATATCCCCACACATGTTTGAAATGTCTAATAGTCACCATTAGTTAAATGCATCATTTCTACCTGATGTCTAGATGAATGTTTCACTCTAGAAATTTTTTTTCATAACTCCTAGATTTGTTATGACATATGAAATTACTGCCACTACTAGGAGAAGATGACACAATAAAAAGATGAAGAATAAATGCAAAGTAGAAGATCACAGAAGCAACAAATTCCCTAAAAGAAACACCAAACTAGGATTAGAACAACAATACATATAATATGATTATATAGTTAGTGAAAACCATCATGAAAAAGAAAGTAAGCATAAGAAGGGATGTTTCTTATCAAAATCAATGGAATCAAGAATAATTCCTCTATCTTGAGAGATCAACTATTTACAAAGCTTAAACAAGAAAAAACATGTTTAGATTTAGAAATTACCAAGAGATTTGTTGAGCACAATCATAAGTACTAAATTAGAGGAGAGGAAGTGTAATTCATAATTGATGCTAAGAAATATGGCATTATGAAGTATTTATAAACATAGAATATAGGTTTTAGGAAATTACAAGAATCAATAATTATTAATAATCTATTATTAAAAATTGAGTAACATGTATCTACAAAAAGGATTCAATGGTCAACAAATTGATTAAAGTCACTAAGAGAATAGTAGAATGAACCTACATGTCTAAGAATGGTTTCTAAGATAGATAAAAGAATACCTAAAATAACCCCAAATATCTATTAACATTTCTAATAATAATATTCTTACTTTATTTTAAAATCACAAATTAAAATAACATAAAACATATAAATTTAAACATAAATAAAATACTAGTAATGGAATATCATCATCCTTCTACTCTATTCACACTTAGGACCATAAGATTTAATAAAGATGATTAGAAAATAAATCCAAAAATAAAATATAAAAGAATAAATAAAATACTAATATATCACATGTAAGAAAAGAGTCAAGAGTCCAAACCTTAGAATATAAAATAAGTAAGAGGTCTAAAGTTTTAGTCTTAATAGCATAAAAGAATGTGTATTAACATACATTAGCAAGGTATAATACAACATTAGATAATAATATAATATTATTCATAAAGAACAAGCATAATAATGGATAACAGAGAAAAGTTTCTAAGTCCTAACCATCAAGGTGTTATAGGTCAATTGTACTATGTAATGCCCTTTGATGATATTGTTGTGTGGACTTTATATTTTCCTATCTTTGGTATAGGCCTAACTTTATTTACAACTACTTATGTTGGAAGTACTAAATTATTTTTTGATATTATTACAATGCTTTTAATTTCTAACATTAATATCCTAATACCTTAACACATTTTGGACATTTATGATGCTTTATTTCACTGTTATTTTATTTTATCTTATGTGAATCTTTGGCTTCAACACTAGGACATTAACCTATCTGTGCTAGTGAATAGGGTATGTTTGGTACATAAGAGGCTATTGGATCATCACCTAGACCCATAGTGCTCATCTTTCTAAGAGGGTTCTAAGAGGGTTTATAGATGAGAAAATACCTAACATCTTTGAGTGGTTGTGGCTAGGCTCAAACCTAGATCTTTGACTTGAGAAATGAGCATCTTACCATCACTCCAAATGATGGTCCGTACATAAGGGGCTATTGGAATTATAATATTTTATATTTAATTTATTTATAATTTTATGTTAGTCTACAACTATTTTATGATTTCCTACAACTTTTTCTATTGAAATTTCTTAGAAACCTTTAATTTTATTATGTTTTAGTTTATTTTTTATACATAATTCCTTTTTACCCTAGACATAGTTAATGAAGTGTTATAATCTGGTATCAAACTTGAAAGGTTAATTATAATTCTCAAAGTTTTTGTATAGAACTAGGCTTTGAATTAATGCTCTAGATTTTATTGATTTCTAATGCTTTCTATTATCTTGGTAGGAAGCTTAAATCTCATGTGAATTGTAACCACTCATAGATGATAGTCCTTGGAGCTAAGTCATAGTTATCAACTATGGAATCTCTCCTCATGGATTTTCAAGATAGTAGGAGACTAGTAGAGTACCTAAGGAATGATATAAATCTTTTTAGATCAACTTGTAAGTAAGCTATGCCTTAAACTCAATTGGAATAGGAACTATGAGCTAATGTAACTAGTGGTGGCTCATAGTTTATATGTTTATATTGAATGTGAGGTGATGCAAATTGCAGTCACCCATAACATAGAAGATTTGATGCCAAATAAAAGAGATGATCAAATGTGAATCACATTAGGTTGCAATAAAAATATTTATAGAATGTTATTTTTATTAATATGAGATCATGTGACTCTTAGAGCCCATCTTGGTTATTCAATGTCTAGATCATTAAAAATGGAATATTCTATAGACCTTTTGGTATGTTAGAACCTTAGAAAAAATGAAGAATATGAAAATGTGTCTGTACTTATAGTCTTGCAGTGTCACAAAAGAAGATGATGATCAAGAATTAAGATGTCAAAATGAGAGATGATATAATGAGAAAAGAACTAGGATGCATATGGAGTCTACAATCCAATTGAAGATGTTATGGGACTAACAAGATGCTAAAATGTTAAAGGAAGATTCAAAGTTCAAAAATTATTGTAGGGTAGATTTCTCATTCTGATAGCAGACATCGACCTCTTAAGATGTATGTCTAAGTGTATACGTCTAAGTGTAGATATCTAGACATGTAGGTAGACGTATTTCCTAACTTGAAGAAAGAAACAAATAGACATCTACTCTAAAAGATAGACATATCCACTAAAAGATAGATGTTTTTGATAATCGTTATCTAACTATTAGCTAGCCATTGGATGAATTATAAGGGTTTTTCAGAAATCCAAAGAGTATAAAACAAAGCAAAATTCATGAAAATCAAAGTGCACTATTCACACAATTGGATCATCATTGTATATATCTTATGTAGGACTTATGTTCTTCATTGTATATAATTTGTATATTGTTTTATGAGAGATTAAACTCAAGGAACTTGTAAAGTATAGTTACACTCTCTTGTTTTTTTTCTTTCTTTTCTATTTTCTTTGTAGCCTTGCAAGGTTGATGTGCTTCTTGCTAGAAGACATCTACGTTGAGCTTGTCAAGACCTTACAAGGTTGAGTGGTTTTGTAGTGACAAAACACTTTGGTGTAGAGTTCATGGTTGTAAAGGTTGTGGGATCCTTTAAACCATATTTTGAGCTTATTGGGACGCTATGGGGTTAAGTGGTTTCATGGTGACAAAACACTCTGGAGTGAAGCTCAAATCTTGTAAAGGTCATGGTGCTCTCTAAATCATATTTTTTAAGGAACAAAGTTCAAAGATATGCAAGGATTCTACCCTCCAAGTGTGTATGTACCCAAGTTGGGGAATTACATAAAAATTATCTTTGATTTTGGTGGCTACAACAATTTTTATTGGGGAACTTATTTAACCCCCATTCTAAGTTCTTGATCCACAAGTGGTACCATAGCTTGGTACTCTTGGTTTTGAGCATAACAACTTAGGAGTGAATGATGAAAGAAGGATCATACATCAAGTAACTGATGTTCAATGGGATCACCTTTACATGTGGGAAGACTCAAATTCAAGAATTCTTTAAGTATGTCAAGTTCTTAGTTTGGGCATTCATCTTGGATGGATGCTGATGAGTGGCGAGGTACCCCTACACTCAACCATATGAATACAAGTGTTTCCATGCACGATCCGATCGAACTCCGCAGATGGTCTAGTTGTGGCACCTAGATAGTTAGCCTTAGGTCACTATCTTCCCACCTGGACTAGTATTATCTTTGTCACGTATGGTTTAGTCCAAAGTGAGGTGTATAATGTGGTCCTAATCTAATGCTACTCCTAAAGGCAATGGAAAGTAATATTAACTAAGCTAGGAGGAAAGGGTAAGAGAATCTAAACTAGCCTAAGTGCAATGAGCATCCATTCCTTAATCATCCGTACACATCTTGGACCTCATGCATGACTACCACTAAGATTACCAAGTGCATGGCCTAGGTATGCTACTGGGTTACCAAGTAGTCACACTTAAATGCTTGTGATTAAGTCGTACTCATTCCACGTTACTAGGAGATAAGGGTAAGAAGATATTAACTAAGAAAAAAATAAATAATAATTAAACAAATAATTAAGCTAAGTGAATGCTGCAATGATGAAGTAATCTCGATCTTTATTTTTGGTCATGTGTGTATCCAAGTACGTCACACTCGAATAAGGATGTCGTACAATTACAATCACCACACTGCGGGCATACACTAGGAAATTATTCTATCTCTGGAAAAAATTGCCAGAGCTTCACTAAGAGACAAAAACTAGATTTCAAACAAGGGAGAGACACCTCTTATTTATAGAACTAGTGGTGGGTTGCAATATCGTGTACGCGATATCGTAGGGAAGGACGCAATATCGCGGCTGCGATATCGCGTACGCGATATCGCAGCCCATGCTATAACACGGCTATGATATCATGGCAGCGATATCATAGCCAGCAAATTCATGACTCATCATACCCCCACAACTGAATGAAAACTCGTCCTCAAATTAGAGAGAGAACAAGCTCCATTGATTACACAGTGGAAAGGTATGGGATTATTGACTAACTAGAATGGATTCATGCTGCAGTATGGAGTCAGAAAAAAATTGAGACATAACACAAAAGAATATCCTATGATTACAAAATGGTGGAACTCATGTAGTTCCTAGTGGCGATGGCTCCTCCATAGGTGTCTTTCCATTTTCTTGCGCTCTAGGTCTTGGGATTTAATGGTGTTGAAGTATGGCCTGGAGTTTCTCCTCTTGTAAGGTCTTAAGTACCTTGGCATGTGTAAGTTTGTGCTTGTGCCATAGAGGCATCCTAGTCAGCCTTGTCTTTTTCTTTTGCCACCCTTTTATTCTCTATCAACAGTTTATTAGGTTGCTTGGTTCTGAAAGTGTCCAGCTGGTTCCGAGCAAATTTTGGCCCTGTATTCGGAAGGTTTAATACTTCCAAAATGGCTTGAACAAAGAAGTCAATAGTCACACCACAATTGTTAACAGTGGTGCCTTCTTCTTTATTGTGCCAAAATTGGTACATTTCCCCTAAGTACCAGGCATCGCTTTCAGAGAGGGTAGGCCATAATGGGGATCCTTTGAGGTGATCCCTAATGGCCTCTAGATAAAATTCTACGAAAGGTCCAAAGTTTAATTCCATAATCACTACAGTGAATATGGACCTTTCATGGATGGTCTGAATAAAATCCTAGGTCAGCGTGAGATATCGTCCCTATTCAGATGCTGCAGTAGCTCCTCCTTTCGCCTGCCTTGATTGTACAATAGTAGGGTCTTCTTGATGGATGCTAAATGATTGCTCCTCCTGCTTTGCATGTTGTTTGGAAGGAACTTGTCCTTCACCTCTCCTAGATTGTTTGATCACAGTTTGAGCAAGACCTTCCTGTTGTCTACATTTTAGGGCCATCTGCAATCACACGGGACCAATCGTTAGTAAGGTTGTTACCAAAGTTAGGTTATACCTTACTACTTACCTTAATAGATTTACTTTATTTTCATTTGATGTTAATTATTGGAAGAACATGTCCCTGAAATATTATAATGTTGAGTCCTCTTTTCTTAGGTGGTTTCTAAATTTAATTTTCTGGTATAGCTAAGGGGATGAAATTGTTTTTGACACATTTTATTCTTAATTTTACAACTAGTTACCCTTAAAGATGTCCTTTGGGCGATGATGAATTTCAAAAACTTTATGCACTATTCAGCATGTTCTCCTCTCCCATGACTAAGCTGAACACTTTGGGTTCAAGTAGGTTCAGACAGAATGAAAATCGGAGTACCAGCGAGCGAGATATAGGTATAAAAGCAAGGCTCTCACAATTGCAAGTTGTAGAGAAAAAATGCGAAAAACTCCCCCACGTGAATAGTGGAAAATGATGGTAAGTGTTGTGGGGAGGTCACACATATATATTTTCATCAAAGTTAGGGCACTTAGAGAATGTACCAAATTTTTAATATTTCTTTTGAAATTAAACGATGTAAACTAAGGACATCTAGACGATTGTTATAGGGTTCTAGGGTAATTCAACTAGTTCTGAAGGCATGAAAATTATGA
>MNCI01015796.1:771772-787018 GCA_015680685.1 Gnetum montanum | reverse complement strand
AAAAAAAACATAAAAAGACAAAAAGATAAAACAAAAAGTTGAAAAATGAAAAACTGGAAAACAAAAATTGAAAAATTAAAGAAAAATAAAAAGTGGTTATTAATCTTGCTTGTTATTAGAATGGGGGGTATCCCCCATAACTAAACGGTTGAGCATGGCAAGGATTAATAAATGAAGGATGAGGATCCTTGCATGTTGGAAATATTGAGGCCTGGTCATACTTACCCCATCGGGGTTCACACACTTGATTATAATGAGCATAGTGGGGCAATTTATACGATGTAGTTCCTGGATAACGAGTTGGCCCACTATGATATTTGGGAGCGTTAGATGGTATGCAAGGATCATGATGTTGCCTTCCATTATTGTGTTCATTGGGCCATATGGTTGTTGGAGCATTAATTGATGGCCCTGATGAAGTTACATGAGGCATTGGATTCAAAGGTAAGGGTGCACCATAGTGTTGGACTTGTGCTAAGTCGGAGGATGCAGTGGCCTTGGAATTGTGTTGTCCCTTCTTGCAGTCATGTTTAAAGAAGGGACGCTTTTGATGCTGAGGAGGATTTTCATTGCTGTTGGTAGTAGTAGCACAAGTAACGTTCGTGGGTTGTTGCTGTGGTGCAAGCACCTTAGGAATAGTTGGTGGCAATGTAGAAGGAGGGAAAGGATGAGAATGTTGAAAATTAGGAGGAGTATAAGGTGCACAAGGCAGTGGTTGTGTTGAAGGTATGGGTTGACAGTATTGAGGAGAATGGTACTATGGTGAGATAAAGTGCGTTGGCCCAGTTGGAGAAAAATGATGTTGAACTTGATAAGAGTTTAGGTTTGGATGATGTGAAGGGTGTCCCCAGTTTAGTGGTGGTCTCCCCCACGACTGGGATTGTTGCCACTGTGAGCGAACACCCAAACTATGGATGTAACATGCTTCCCCAATGCTCATGTAAATGTGAAAAGATTGGGCATTGGCCCTTGGGGTGATCGTATAGGCATATGTTACATTCATATGTATGATTGGCAGTTGAGCTCTTATTTTCCTTATCCCTTCTTTCCGATTGTCTAATGTTTTGTCCTGCTTCTTGGGTTGTCAAAACTCTATCTCCAATAATATTGATATATTCTCCACACTTTTGATACATCCATTCCAACATCTTATTGATCTTTTCCTCACCTTCTTCTAACGATTATTGTATTGGCAAAGATGATTCTTTCTCCTTGTGATAGGTTGATTTCTCCTTTTTATGATTATGGACCTTTCTTAAGTTGAGATTTTGGTCTCGTTGATGTTTGTCAACACTCTCCCATATGGTCAATTCTCCTTCTTCTTTTGCTAACTGCTTAATAAGCTCTTGGACTTGATGGGTTCATAGTTCATATAGTTGACCTTGGGCATACATTCCTAAGGTCTCTCTTGTTTCATTATGTAGCCCATCAATGATATGGTACATTAGCCTTTCCTCGGAAAACCCATGGCTTGGACAGTTGTTTAACAGTGCATGATATCTTTCTAAGGCCATGTCCAAGGGTTCATGTTTTGCTTGTTTCCACTCTTGGATTTGTTTCCTCAAGGTTGACACTCTTGCGTAGGTTTGATATTTTTCGTTAAAGACTTCTACCATTGTTGATCAACGTCGTATTGAATTTGGTTTTAACGACCTATACCATACTTTTTCTTGGCCAACAAGTGTCATAGGAAAGAGCTTAAGTTTTTTCCAGCCATTATCAATGTTATTCCATGTGTAGGCATTGTAGAAGGATTGTAAATGTTGATACGGGTCTAATTCATAGCCTCCTGAAAAATTAGGAAAGTTATTTAAATCGAGCCTGGGTAGGCGGCTCTCTTTACGATGCCTACAGGAGATTCGAATAGCCTCCTGTATTTGCATTAGGCTTGTAGTGGCCAGTACGGGTTCATCGTCATCGGGTAAGTTATGCTTTTGTGTGTTGGGATGACATTGCTTTTGTTCATGTTTATAAGAAACCCCCACTTCAGGTTGTGTACTCCAACATTCATCGTCATATAGTTCGTTGGTTCTCCAATGAACTTCCTCACTAAGTGTGGCATTATCATAATCTTGTAGGAGAGTCATTGTTGTGAAGTTGTGTGTGAATTTATGTGCGAATTTTTATAATTATTTCTTTCTAAAATATATATCGTTAAGTCCTTTACAGCGACCTTGTATGATATAACTAATCTAGATAACTAGCACCGTCCCCAACAATGGTGCCAATGATGAGTGGCGAGGTACCCCCTACACTCAATGATACGAATACGAGCGTTTCCACGTGTGATCTGGTCAAACTCCACAAATGGACTAGTTGTGGCACCTAGATAGTTAGCCTTAGGTTGCAGTTCACTGTGTTCCCACCTAGACTAGTATTATCTTTGTCACGTATGGTTTAGTCCAAAGTGAGGTGTATGATGTGGTCCTAATCTAATGCTACTCCTAAAGGCAATGGAAAGTAATATTAACTAAGCTAGGAGGAAAGGGTAAGAGAATCTAAACTAGCCTAAGTGCGATGAGCATCCGTTCCTTAATCATTCATACACATCTTGGACCTCATGCATGACTACCATTAGGATTACCAAGCGCATGGCCTAGGTACGCTACTGGGTTACCAAGTAGTCACACTTAAATGCTCGTGATTGAGTCGTACTCATTCCGCGTTACTAGGAGATAAGGGTAAGAAGATATTAACTATGAAAATAGTAAATAACAATTAAATAAATAATTAAGCTAATTGAATGCTGCAATGATGAAGTAATCTCGATCTTTATTTTCGGTCATGTGTGTGTCCAAGTACGTCACACTCTAATAAGGATGTCATACAATTACAATCACCACACTATGGGCATATACTGGGAAATTATTCTATCTCTGGAAGGGAAAAACTGCCAGAGCTTCGCTAAGAGACAAAAACTAGATTTCAAACAAGGGAGAGATGCCTCTTATTTATAGAACTAACACGATTGTGATATCACAGCCAGCAAATTCATGACTCATTAGATGCACTCAACTCTTCAGCAGCATTTTGGGTAGCAAAAGTAAGGCTAGAGATAAGTAACATAAATTTTCAAATTTTTATACCTTTTCTATGGAATGATGAATATGTGGTGGAAGAAACCATATGGCCTCCAAATACTCCAATATTTACAGGTCACAAGAGAATGAGTATAGTGAAGAAAGGAGAAGAAGTAACATTTATATAAGTTGGGATGATGAAAAAGAAATAAATAATACACATGAAGATTCATATCTTTCATATATATCCTTGGAAAATCAAGAACCCATCAATGATTCAATCTCTAATAATGAATCTTAAGAAGATTAGACTTCTTTGCAAGAATGGTATGAGCTACTTTGTAATGAGGTAATTTCCTTTCAAAGTTCATGTAGCAAAATGAAAAAGGCCATGTCTACTAAAGAACTAGAGATAGCTTAACTTAAAATAAAGTGCTTAAACCTTGAAAAGGAAAACTCATATATAAGGGCTAAGGTAGAAAAGCTAACCATTTTCCATGAGCAGATTAACAGGGATCTTGCAGATTTGAAGCTGATTAGTGATAGGTTAATACAAGAGAAGGTGTTTCTACAAATTATGCTGGGACAATGTGTAGATCCAAACAATGAAAAACAAATAAGAATTCATTTCCACTATAAGACATCAACAAGCACTTCATTAAATAGGAGGTATACACCTAGGTTTACTCATGTGGCCCAAATGAAAAATAGTATGTGTTTCTATTGTGGTAATTTTGGGCATAAGAAATTTTATTATTATTTACAATCAAAGCATTATAAATTGACTACATGGTCTTATCAAAAGAAGCCTAGAAAATATGACTTATAGCTTAGAAAGATTTGGAGGCCCAAGGTAAGAAAGCTGGAGGAAGAAGCTAGTGACTTAAGCAAACATATTGATGTTAGAAAGGAAAAATATCATATGCATGTTAAGGAGGTACTCCATGATAGAGGACCTCATCCTAAACTCCATTAATCATGATCATGCCTAGATGCAGCAAGGTATGTAATGGTATGTAGGTTTATAATTTTTAATCCTTGGCTTGTTGAACTTAGTTTTTCTTAATTGGTTTATTTTTTTAAAATACTAATGGCTAGAAAATTTTTGAATGGATGCTATTGCAAATCTCTATTTGTCCAAAAAAATACACACTTGAACTTATAAGGAATTAAGTTCTAGATGAAGTGAAATGACTTTAATGGACATTAAATTTACTTATCTGAAGAAAGGGTTAATAAACAAGAAATAAGAATATACAAGGTAAGATCAAGTAAGTTTGATTATTAAGGTCATATCATAGCTATAGAACATATATGTCTTGTGATCCAACTCATATAATTATGATCTACATTACCTATTAGATTATAATGCTATCATAAAAATCCAAACTGTTTTTAAAAGGCTTTTTGATAGAATCATTTGAGTTGGGATCCTTATATGCAATTCATGAATCTTTTGATAAAAGCATCATTCCAAAGGAATTTTCTTGGGAATTATATACTATATATGTTTGAATCATGAATACTACTAATAGAAGACTTTGATTTTCACAAGTCTTCATACTTGATCTTAGAAGTGTTGCAAATGATTATTAGTGCATAAGTTGCTACTTGATTCCATCTTCGGAAAATCAAGATTTCATTTCTACAATGAACTAATTGATCCTAAAATCCTCACAGAAAAAATTTATCATAGATAAGTTATGATAAAATAATTCTTATTTTGCACATCTAAAGAAAATCATTATGCTATGCTAATATCTATATTGAAAATTTTAAAATTTTATTATAAGATACTACTAATGGGAGGCTTTGGTTTCAAAAGTCTCCATACTTCATCTTGGTATGGTATTGTAGATTTATTGATATGGATCATAATTTGATGAGATTTAAGGATGCATCTCTACAAAGGAAAGATGATCCATGAAGAGACATTCAAGCAATAGATGGAGACTAATATTGCTGCAATAATTTTGGGATTCTTAATGTTTGATCACAATGTCCTTTTTAAAATGGATTTCTTGTTAACTATCTAGAAAGAAATTTCTTGAAATAAGCATTAAAAATATTTGCATCTTAGTTTTTGAAGGATATCAATAATGGGATACCTTAGTCTCCACATTTGATCTTATAATTTTTGTATAGCATGAATGTCCTAAAAGATTTGAGAGGAGAATACCAATCTCTTCACAACAAATGCATTATGACCAAAGATACTATGCAAATATACAAGAACATACGTAGGGGAAGAATGTACCTCATCAAAAATGATCATCTTATAGGCCAGAAGTGTAGGGGGAGTCTTTTGAGACTCTTACTAAAAGACACTCAAGTAGCAAGACTTCCTATTCCAACACTTCATAACTAAAAATGAGCAAGAAGAAAATTATTCATTTTAGAGTATGGTAAAGTATCTAAGGTAAAAGAATGAGTTAATTTTGGTCATAATATCCTTTGGATATTTTACCTTGTGAGGTATTTCTTGGTGTTGGTATTTAAAATTAACATGGCTATATACAAATTGCTTTATGAACATCTTGTTAAGAATCTATTTGGTTATCTTTGATCTTTTGAGATATTTAGCAAGATAAGTTATGTTTCTTTGACCTTTCTTGTGAGTATCTAATCTAATTCTTAAAATTTAAATATGCATGAATTTTCTTTCCTACCATGGAATTACTATGCCTTATCTTGTTGTTGGTGTTTCAAAAGGAGTAGAATATTGAGTGATTATAGAATCATGGGATTTTAATTTATTTGTCACTAATGGGATAATTGGTTTAGAAAATAGATTACATGATTCTTAATGCTCAAACCTTGGACATCACCCTTTGATTTTAAATACTTTTGGACATCAATTGAAAGGCTTGGATTAGTTGTGCTTTATTAATTATCTAATCTTAAATTGATCTATGAATAGAGAAGGGGAAGCTCTTAATGGAATTTGATTTTTCTTAATCAACCCTATGAAACCTATGCTAAAGGATGTATATTCTTTCTCATCACATTTTCTTCCTTGAATAATATTTTGTATTTATCTAGGACTATCATCCAATGATATGTAGAGATGATAAAACTTTATGAAAAAGTCTTGGTAGGTATCTTTCATGTACCTCTCCTTTTTGGGTTCTATCCAAAAAGGGGGAGAGTTTTTAGTTAGAGTCTCAAGCATGATAAATTGGCATATCTTTGGAGACATGTTATATTTTGTTGATAGATTGTATTTTTCTACAAATTCTTATGCTTTTATTATTTATCATATAATGTTATGGTATTATGCTCATCCATTTCCTTTAATTCTTGGACATCACCAAAAAAGGGAAGATTGTTGACCTTTTGGTATGTTAAAACTTTAGAGAAAATGGAGAATATGGAAATGTTTTTGTACTTGTAGTCTTGCAAGGTCGTGAAAGCAGATGATGAGTAAGAATCAAGATGTCTAAATGAGAGCTAAGATAATGAGATAAGAAGTATGATGCATATGGAGTCTACAAGTCAATTTAAGATGTTGTGGGATTGCCAAGAGTTTGAAATGTTAGAGGGAGATTCAATGTTCAAAAGTTCTTGCAAGGTATACATCTCATTCTGAGAGTAGATGTTTACCTCCTAAGATAGATGTCTAAGGGTAGATGTTTATGTGTAGACATCTACACATCCAAGTAGACATCTTTCTTGAGTTGAACAAAGTGATAGATAGACATCTTTTCTAAAAGATAGAAATATAGACTAAAAGGTAGAAATATCCACTAAAAGATAGATGTCTTTGCTATTTGTTGGATGAATTCCAAGGGGTTTTTAAAAACCTGAAGTATAAAACAAAGTAGAATTCATGAGAATTAGGGTGCACTATTCACACAATTGGAACATCATTATATACATCTTGTGTAGCACTTATGTTCTTCATCATATATCATTTGCATGTTGTTTTATGAGAGCTTAAACACAAGGAACTTGTAAATTCTAGTTATACTCACTCCTTTCTTTTCTATTTTCTTTGTAGCCTTACAGGGTTGATGTGCTTCTTGAGAGAAGGCATGTATATTAAACTTGTCAGGACCTTGTCAAATTGAGTGGTTTTGTAGCGATAAAAGACTTTGTTGTGGAGCTCATGGTTGAAAAGGTTGTTGGATCCTCTAAACCAAATTTTAATCTTGTTGGGGCCTTTTGGAATTAAGTGGTTTCATAGTAACAAAATAGTCTAAAGTGGGGCTCAAATATTATAAACGTTGTAGTGCCCTCTAAACAATATTTTTTAAGGAATAAAGTCTAGAGGTGTGCATGGATTCTACCCTCCAAGTGTAGATGTACCCAAGTTGGTGAACCATGTAGAAATTATCTTTGATTTTGGTGGCTATAATAAGTTCTCAAGCCACATATTCAACCATTGATGACTCATTAAGGATGACTACTACTCATAGCAATTGATAATATTTTTTCATTTAATGAAAATCATGATTTGGATGAGTAGCTATAATCTTAGATAACTTGTAATAGGTTAAAGCCATTAGCTAGAAGTTACTTCAATTTCCAAATTGAAGTTTAATTGATGTAGAATGAAAGTTGAATCAAAGTGGAGATAACTTGACTACTTAGAATGGTCATCATAGCATAGAGAAGAGTGATTTATTTCAAAGAGAATTACTAGAATTGATATTTATTATTCATGTATTAAACATGGTATTATTGCTCCTTCATTAATTTTATAGGTGATTATTAGCATTGTGCAATGTTGCATATTCTAGACACTATGATCCTAGAAATTTAATTCCACATAACCTGCTATGTCTCATTTGATTAATTCATTATGATGATCTATAGTGAAAAAATATTAAAGAAATAAGAAACATTTTAATGCTATTGTAAAAAAATTGATTATCATATTATTTTAATAATTTCTAATTTTTAAATATTTTTATTTTGTTATTACATTATTATTCACTATGGATTCTAATTCACCTATTTCCATGCTTTTAGTAGACCTATTAGAGTTGCAATTGGCTTTGATAGATATGGAGATCTTTTTGGTTGATTTAGAGTTATTACTAATTGATGAAACCATCATTTGGAGTAATGGTAGGGTGCTTATTTCTCAAATAGAATATCTAGGTTTGAGCTTGGGCATAATCACTCAAAGAGATTAGACTTTCACTTATCTACTAGTTCTCCTAGGATCTTACTTTGCAAGATTAGCACTATGACTTTGTGTGATGATTCATTTTTACCAATTGATGAAATCATTGAATTGACATATTAATTATTACCTTGAGTTTATTACTTTTTTTCTTTTTCTTTTAAAGTAGTTTTCTTCTCTGTTATGTAATTTTCTTTTAAGTTTATGATTTGGTCTCATGAAAAAAGAAAGGGATTTATCAAAAATACATTACCTACAACATATGTTCCTAAAACGAGAGCGAAGAAATTTTTTGTGTCATTTGAATAATCTTCTTCTTCTTCTTCCAAAATTTCGAGAACAAATTCATTATGGTAGTATAGACCTAGATATAGGTATATCTTCAAATTGTAGCAAATAGAAGTAAGGGTTAATATCATTGATTATTTTAGACCCTTGTTATACTATTTCAAATTCCAGTTAACCTAATGAAGTGTTTATGACTCTTGTTATACTATTTTCAAATTCCACTTAACCTAATCATTGATTATTTTAGACCCCTATTATACTATTTGGATTTTGGACATTGGTTTTGAATAGTGTGATTTATTCTAGTACTGTTTCATAAACTCAATTTCTTTCTATTGGTATTTCAACTTCTTCCTTCTTAACTCAAATGGATAGTCCTTTATTTTAAACTTAGCTTTCCACTCAACAAGCTAATGCCATGTATTTTCGAAATACTCCTAACAACCTTGTAGATATTTTTCATTAATAACAATTACATTAACAATGTCTTCAAACCACTCATCAAACATTATTAAATGCCTGTGCATAAGTTGCACAAAATAGATGGCCTAGTGTATCCTCTTAACCAGCCTTAAATTCCTTTCCTATTTCTATTCAATCATTAGTAATGTTCACTCTCTAGTAGTTTCTGAATCTATATAACCTTTAATTTCTATGAATTATTAAATATTTTCCCAATTACATCAACCTATTTTTGAACTTAGAATTCCATTTAATCCACATTCAATTCCTATGTCACATAACCAAAGATTTTAATAATCATATTCTTAACAAACTTTATTCATGCAAGTATTACCAAATGTCCACACTTTTATAAACATTCTGAAACTAAGTAAACTAATTTTAAATGTTCATTCCACTTAATCAATTCCTCAACTAATATTACACTTTCTTCCACATCATCAACTTAATCAATTTATTCTCCTAGGTAAGCAACTTAATCAATTTATGCCATTTCAAAATCAAGTTTCTTACCAAAGTATGCCAAAATAACTATCTTTATAGAACTTGACAGGTAGATATACTTTCACTCTTATTGTTTCCTACTACTATAGATGTGAAAATTAAGAATTTATCTACTTTCAAGGATTATGCATTATCATGGTATAGATCCATTAAGTCATATTCTATAAAATCTTGTGATGGTTTTAAAGATGAATTTTTGAATACATTTTTATCTTCTAGTAAGATTCATCTATATAAAAAACAACTCTAAGATTCATCTATATGAAAAAAAAATCTTGGGCTTTCAACAAACGAAAATGAAACTTATGAACAAGTTTAGAAGAGGTTTCAAGATGTTAAGACTAAAAAACCTAATCATGGTTTCATAGAATGTCAATTGTTGAAATTTTTCCTTAATGGCTTAACATCCCTTATTAGGAAAAGTATAGATTTTTCATGTGGTGATAATAATATGAAAATGACCCTAGAAATTGATTTTGAAACCCTTCATCAAATTGTCAATCAAAGTAAGAGTCTACCTATCAATAATAAGGCCTATTTGGTGGAACACAAGCTTATGATAGGTTTTGAAAAATATATATAGAAGATAAATAATATATTATCTTTTTTATCTTTTCCTTATAACTCTAATGTCTAGACTTAATCGTCTTTTGAGTAATAATAAGCATCATCAATGAGAATCATGAAAGGACTCCATAATTTCAATTAACCACATGCTAGAGGTCTAGATTTCCATTATGGTTCTATTATTTGTGAGAAAATTGACCATACAACCCATGATTGCTTAATCTTACCTTTTATTAAAGAATAGGCCAATTTGGTATCCCAACAAGGTGGATAACTTAGAGGTGCTACATCTTAAAGTTGGGTTTGGAATCAAAATGCCAATCATAATTACCAAAGTCATCCTTAGTATAGATCTAATTATTAGAAAAATTATAATAATTTTAATAAATCTTGAAGGCCAAATCAAACTTAGGAGGTTCAATAGTAATTGTTTCAAAAAAATAAAAATCTTTAATAAATGGTGCAACAACAAAATGGTCATATTATGAAATTTATTTAAGCCTTACAACTGAAAGATTCTTTACTAGTAGAAACTAAGAGAACTTCTAAAAATTTAAAATTTATAGGAGTTTCATATTATGTCCCATTAAGAAGTGGTTCAATATAATACTATTACAAGAAGTGGTAAATTATTAATTCCTAACCCTCTTTAGGGAAGTCTATGAAGAAAAAGAAGTTGTATGATGAAACTAAAAGAATCTTTACTAGGGAGCTTCCCATAGAGGAAAAACCTAGATCAAAGAGTGATTCAAAAGAGTCTAACGTATCATATTTTCCTCAAGCTCCATTTTCACATAGACTTGATTCTAAGGAGGGTAAGTAACTTGAAAACTTAAGTAACTTGAAAACTTTTTCAAAGGTGTTACATGTATGTTTTACTTCTAAGGGCTATAGAAGATGCTTGACAATATGCGAAATATTTAAAGGAAATTTTCTCCATGAAAAAGAATATTAGAATACCTAAATATGTTAACCTTGTAGAGAATATTACCAATTTTCTAAATACTAGAATGCCTTAAAAAGCAAAGTATCTTAAAAGCCCTACTATTACATGTATGATAAGAAATAGGAATTTTTCCCATGCTTTGGTTGATTTGAAGGATAGTGTAAATATTAGGTCATATTAGATTTCAGTTCTCAGATTATGATCATAGTAAACCAACTAATATTATAATATCCTTTGTTTCTAGTTCTCCTATTTACTCTAAAGGCATAGTGAAGGATATCTTGGTATAAGTGGGTAAGGCATTACATCCTGCTAATTTTATTATATTGGATTATTTTACATATTCACTTGACAATGTTTATCCTTTGATTTTAGGAAGGTTTATGCTAGTCACTAGGGATGTGGCCTTTTATGTTAAAATGGGCTTAATGACTTTGATGTTTTCTAACATGAGTTTTGCAATGAATTTTTATAATCTAGATAATCAATTTTAGTTTGGTAAATTGAACATGGTAAATGCTGCTATAGATAACATGGTCTCTTCTAAACTTTGTGATTGGGATGTGGTGTATTAGGTGCTTACATTAGATCTAGAAAAAGAGCTCTTTTATAGAAAAGTGGAAGATGCTTTATATGGTAAGAAAACATTTCAAATGAAGCTACGTTCTTCTTAGGTAAATGATAAACAGTTTAAATGATAAACCAAATATATTTATGTTTAGGAGAATATACCATTAAAAATTAGTTCATATCTAATCAATAATCAAGAGAAATAATTAATTTAAGTATTAACTGATTTAGTTTATGCTTCTCCTTGGTTACCCTTAGATTTGAAGAAAGATATTTCTTCCTTCATTGTGTAGCATCACTTCCACTTGCAAGCAGTGGCTAGACATAGACAACAACCCCATAGAAGGCTAAATCCTATCCTAAAGCAAATAGCTAAGATTGAATTAATAAAATCAGTTTGGGTTGGTATTATGTATCTTCTTTCAAATTTGAAATGGATTAATGCTATTATGGTGGTGCCAAATAAGTTAGGTAAGTGATGTGTGTGCATTAAGATTATTTTTCACTTCCATACTTGGATCAAGTTGTTGAAAAACTTCAAAGGAATGAATTTTCTTATTTTTAGATGGTTTTGGTGGTTATAATTAGATGTACACTACTGCTAAAGACCAACATAAAACCACCTTTACTACACCTTGAGGAACATTTTCTTTTAGACATATGCCATTGGATTTATGTAATGATCTAGTTACTTTTCAAAGGACTATGAAATTAATATTTTCTAACATGATTGGTTATTTTTTAGAGGTGTTTATGGATGATTTCTTTATTTATGGTGATTCATATGCTGATGTCTTACATTAACTTGAATCATTTTTACACAAATGCATCAAGAAAGACCTCAGGACTTTCATGGGAAAAGTGTCAATTTATGGTTTCTTTGGATGTAGTACTTGGGCATATCATAAGTAAGATGGAAATTTTATTGATTTGGATAAGGTAAGAGTAATTTTGCATCTTTTTCTTTCAAAAAATGTAAAAGGTATTCATGTATTTCTTGGACATGCTAGTTTAATAGATGTTTTATTAAGGATTTTTCATCTATTACTCAAGTGGAATTTTTATAGAAGGAGATGGTATTTAAATGTATTGGTGATTACCAATGAGTATTTTATTTATTTAAATCAAAGCTTACATTAGCACCCATTTTACAAGGACTTGATTGGAGTCTAGATTTTGAGTTGATTACTAATGCCTCTAATTTTTCCATAGGAGCAGTTATAGGAAAAAGAAAGGATAATATTTTCTTTATTATTTATTATATTTTTGAAACATTGAATTTTATAACAATAGAGAAGGTGATGCTTGTAGTTGTTTATAGTTTAGATAAATTTCTTCATTATTTAATTGGATTTAGAATAATTATTTTTATTGATATTCTATAATTAAATACTTGCATAATAAATGTACTAAGACATCATAATTAATTCATTGGTGTCTATTGTTACAAGATTTTAATTTAGTAATTCATAAAAAGAAAGGGTTTTGGAACTTAGTAGCTAATCATATGTGTACATTGGAAGACATGGAGGCTTTAGAAACATCTCATCTATTTAATGATGCTTTTCTTGGTGAGAAGCTATTCACATGTTGGGCTAGGGATGTTATTTATAAAGTTCAAGATCCTTGGTATGATACAGTTGCTAATTATTTAGCATTATTCAAAATGCCTAAATCATGGATAAGGGATAAAAATAGGTCTTTGCCATCAAGTCTCAACGACCCATTTGAAAGACCTATTCATGTACAAAATTTGCAAGAACAAGAATATATAATTACTTTAAATCATCATGGTATATGTGGAGGTCATTTTGTAGGTAAGAAGACATCCTATAAATATCTTCATGCTTTTTTCTATTAGCCTATCTAATTTAATGATACTTGCACCTATCGTAAATAATGTGACTAATGCCAAATAATAGGAGGACTTAAAAGATACCAAGACATCCATTTACTACCTATTTCAATGGAATATAAACCCTTTGATTGTTGGAGCATTGATTTCATGAGCCCTTTTCCTTCTAGCAATTTGTGCATGTATATTCTTATTTCACTTGATTATGTTACTAAGTGGATTCTTGCAAAAGTAACCAATCATGATGATGTCAAAATAGTAGTTAATTTCTTATGAGAGGGGTTAATTCTTCTTTTTTTTTCATTCTCAAATTCTAATAAGTGATCAAGGTACATATTTTGTTGAAAATGTTATGAAGAAATTGTTGAGAAAAATAGGTATTACACATCCTATAGTTACAACCTATCATCCTCAATCTAACAATCTAGTTGAGAGTATGAACAAAATGATAAAAAATATTTTGTAGAAAGTGGTAGGATAAAATAGAATATATTGATAATTTTATTTGCTTAATGCCTTATGAGTCATTCAAACATCATACAGGTCTTCTCTTGGCTTTAAGCCTTATCAATTTATACTTGGTAAGCAATGTCTTGTTCATTTTTCATTCAAAATAAACATTTTAGAATCTAATGCTCATTAGAAATGAATTTGGATATACGTCTATTTGTATGTTTATTGGCATTGAATCAACTAGATGAGAAAATATTTATTCTCTAGATAGAAAATAAGTGTGGAAGAAATAAATTAAAATGTGAAATGGTAAGAAAATTATGACACTCTTTGTGGAAGGGTATTTAGTTTTACTTTTTAATATGAGACTAAAAAATATTGTGAAGAAGTTAGTGTCAAAATAAGAGAAACTATTTTAAGTTACTAACGTCTTAGGTAATAGTGTAATCAATATTTGTAGACCTAGGATCATTGAGTCTTTTCATGTTAATTAACAAATAATTAAACATTAGTTTGGAAAAATTCCCTCCTTTTCTAGTGAGTCAATTAAATTTTATGATGCTAATTCCAATTCAGTTAAATTTAACTTGATTATGAACTTATTTAGGATAAAACCCTATGAGATTGTCTAATCCTCATCCTTTGTTTCATGACAAGTTAATAAGTTTTGTTTTTTAAATGCCTTTTGTTTTATTTCAAGCATTAGTAAGTAATATGACTCTTTATTATACTTGGTTCTTTAGGTAGTTAGTTTGAGAAAAATTCAACTTATGGTGTGGCATGAATTTTTGTAGGTCTTATTTATTAAGTTGTTATCCTAAATATTATGTGTTAATGTTAAAATTAAACTTATTAATGGTTGAATGATGGGGTTCCATAAAATTAATTGATTTTGTTAGCTTTCTAGTTGGAAGGTGGGTCTTTCTTTTAACTAAGAACCAACAACATTATTAACTTAGTGTGTTATTTTACTAGAGGTAAAGTTCTTATTATTTATGTATAGTTTTTTTGGCAATACAATAATTACATTAATAATGTTTTAAATATTATTAAACTAATTTATCATGGATTTTTATGAATAATAAGGTTCTCCACTATTCATGGTCACAAGTTGAAATTTTGTCATGTTGATGTAATCAAATTTTCTTCTACAATAACTACTCTACATAGGAAAGGCTTCTTATGGTAAGAAATATAGTGTTGTGTGACATGGATAAGATAGGTATTTGGTGATCATAAATGTCAATTTAATCAGTGCCATTCATAGGCATAGGCATGTTTTTCAATATCAAGCTTATTTATTTAAATCATCCAATGGCTTGATTGATATGTAAATCAGAATTCAAAACACCTTAATTATTATTCTATCATCACTTTTCCTTGAGTTTATTACTATTTTCTTTATTTTTTGTTCAAAATCAAGTTTTGAATAGCAAATGGTGGGGGGGGG
>MNCI01015796.1:726451-770464 GCA_015680685.1 Gnetum montanum | reverse complement strand
ACCACATGAAGTCTTGAAATAAACGTTCAAGCTTTTGATAAGAAGCATGGGAAGGGGCTCAACATGACGAATAATAAATATGGGTAGAGGCACAAATAGAATTACAGATTAGATACTTACCGGTGAGGGTGAGGGGTTTGGTTTTCCATTTTTCGATTTTTCTTTGAATTCGAGAAAGAACTTGGTCCCAGAGCTCGGACGTTGGGCCTCTAAAGTGAAAGGGGATTCCCAAGAGCTTAATGATTTCATGATCTTGAGTACGCTTCCAACTATAATTGGGCAAATGACTGTAGTTATTGGTGAAGCTATAAATAGAAGATTTACGCCAATTTATGACAGATCCAGAGAGGGAGCGATATTGCTCTACTTGAGACAAGAGACACTGCACATTATCTGCATTTTTTTGAATAAGAAAAAATGAGTCATCAGCGAAATGCATATTAAGGAGCTGATGTTGAGGAGAAGATAGATGAACGCCAAATAAAACATTATTTTGAATATCCAAGCTGATTTGATGACAGAGAAAATCAGTCGCAATGATGAAGAGGTAAGGGACAAGAGGACAACCTTGCCTAACAGACCTATGAATAGAGAAGGGAGAAGTGATGCCGAAGGTAGTCACGATTCGCGCAGTAGCATCTGAGAATAAGCATTTTACCATATGAATGAACTTAGGGCCAAAACCCAATTTAGTCATGGTTTGGATAATGAAGTCCCACTTAATGTTATCATAGGCTTTAGCGTAGTCAAGCTTCATCAGGAGGATATCCTGACCCTCATCCTCAGCCCACTTAAGACCTTCCCAAGCAGCCACCACATTATTTAATATGTATCTTCCCGGAACAAAGCCAGTCTGCTGGGGGGAAATAATAAAGGCAAGGACTTTCTTTAATCGCAAGGCCAAACACTTTGCCCAAATTTTGTAAACCACATTAAGTAAGGTGATAGGTCGCCAATTGGAGATACAAGTTGGATCTCCTGTTTTAGGGAGAAGACGAATAATCCCTTGGTTTAAGATTGGTCCCAAAGAGCCAGTAAGCGTAGCCTCTTTGATAACATGGAAGAGGTCAGAACCTACCAGATCCCAATGCTTTTGGAAAAATTCAACTGGAAAACCATCATAACCCGGGGCTTTCCCAGGGCTTAGGTTAAAGCAAGCCTGTCGAAGCTCAACTGGAGTAATATCGGCTTCTAAAATTGTCAGCATAGAAGAATTAACCAGTTTAGGATAATTTAGAGTGGCTGCCGCGAAGGATGCAGGATCCATAGGAGTAGTGGTGAATAAGGCCTCAAAGTGTTCTTTAAGATAAGAGAGAAGACTATTTTGGTCAGTGATAATGGAACCATTTATGGAGAGTTTATCTAAAGAGGGTGAAGGGGAGGATCGGTTAAGGTACTTAAAGAATTCTTTACAGTGTTCATCTTGAATGTTTAGCCAAGTGAGTCGACTTTTGATCAAGGCATCTTGTGCCTTATATACTTCCCAATGTTGAAAGGCAATATGGGCTCTGGCAAGCTCCCCTTGAAGGTGACTATTAAAGGGATCATCAGTTAGTTTGGTCGTAAGGTGCTCAATGTTAGAGCATATGTTGGTGTACTCTTGCCGAGAGCGAGAGGCAACTTCCTTACCATAATGATAGGTGAAATTCCTAACTCTACTAGTAGTTCGAAGCCACCAGTGGATCCAACACTTTGAACCTAAGGGTCTTGGTTTAGCATTCCAAAGGCTAGAAAGAAGTTGTTGGGTGGAAGGAGAAGAGAAACATTGACTATGTAGCCTAAAGAGATGATAATTCCGTCGTTGGTGGTCATGATGGATCTGCATAGATAAAGTAATAGGGAAATGATCAGATAAGGTTGTGTGTTGGTGGACTTTAGTAGTAGAAAGGGTCTGCCAAAAAGAAAGGGTGGAAAAGTAATACCTATCTAACTGACTATAAATGCGAGCCTACCCCTTATGAAGATTTTTCTAGGAGAAGCTATTTAGAGAGCCACTAGCAGTGTCTGCGATGCTGTCCGAAAGAAAGAAACGTTTTTTAAAATTTGACCAGGCTTGAAATTCGTGATGCAGAAGTTGAGAGAAAACACCCCCAAGCTTATCATGAGAGAATTCCATCATGTTAAAATCACCACCAAAAATCCAAGGAATAGAAGGGAGGCTATGAGTGAGTTCATGCCATAATCGAGCTCATTCAGTAGAGTCATTGGGGGCATAAATAGAACAAACTCCGAAGGGACCATGTGAGGAAGAGAAAATAGCCTAGGCCACTCGGTGACCTAAATCGGACCCATGCTGAAGGAGTTTGTCTTTCCAATAAGCTAGATAAAGAATGGCTACGTCACCTTTGCCACACTCATGCGAAGTAGCAAGAATAGAAGAATGGGGAAGAAACCAATGGGCTGAAAAAGACAATTGTTCGGCTGAGATCTTGATTTCTTGGAGGAGGAAATCCAAAGTGAGATTTAGGCTAGAGATAAAGTTGCTAGCTCTTTTGCGACGAAGCCTATCAGTTAGGCCTTAGACATTCCAAGATAGGAAGTTCATGGAGAAGCTCTAGATGTTATGAGTGACAGGGCAGTAGAAGGATCGGGGTTAGGAATGTCAGTTGTCATAGTAGTGGAAAGAATTACAAAGGAGTTGCTTGTATTAATAGTTAAAGCTAGGTTAGTTTTGGGAAAAGGAGAGGAAGGAGGAGTAGTGGTTTTAGATGCTTTGGCCCTTTTCCTTCCTCCTACCATGACAAACACATCCCGTAAAAGTGAGTCTTGGACTGATTATGAGTGGATGATTGGTGCTTTAGACCTGGCCTTAATGAGAGAATGGGATTAAGAGACTCTTGCCTTGAAGGGAGTAGACGAGAAAGAAAGGTGTGAAGCATTGTTAGAAGTAGAACCAAACTTAATGGGAGCAACTAGTGGGTTAGGTTGAGGAGTGACTACAGGACTGGATTTGGGAGGATTGGGTTGAGATTTTTTCTTAGCTAGAAAGGGATAGGTGGAAATGTGGTGCTCTGCATGATGGCAGTAGCTACAGGAGTTAGGAAGATAAAAATAGTCTACCTTTTGTTTAAAAGTTTTGCCTCCAGCTCCTAAGGATAAAGTTTTTTTCTTTTGGGAAATGTCTAGTTCGATATAGTAGCGACGATAGTGAGCCCCGTTAACCTCAATTCCATGGTCAGAGATGACTCGACCTAAGGTGCTAACTATGTCTCGTTCAACAGGTGAAAAGATTAAAGGAAGATGAGGTAGCTCTACATAACAAGGGATAATATTAAAGGCTAGGTCGCTGACATTGAAATCAAATTTCTAGGCTCGGGGGATAAGTGTAGCATTACGAGCAAGAAAAATTCAAAGAGAGAGAGCTTTCTCGATTTGAGAAGCCTCAAAAAGTTCAGCAAGGACAAAATTACGAGCATAGTATCGAGCATGTAAGACTTGAATTCCATGGGCTTGTAAAATAGTTTTAATATGCAGATTGATGCTTAAGGAGCGAGGTAGATAACCTACTATCTGAAAAAAATAAAATGTGTAGAAAAGTCTTGAGAAATAGAGTCAAAAATATCTTCAGGTAACAGAAAATCCAAAGATTCTGAGTTGGGAGAACTTCCCTGAGGAGAAGAAGGAGGAGCCGCTGAAGATTCATCCATATCCTTGCATGAAAGGAGCTCCTCATCCATTGGAACTGGCTCAACACCGGTAGGAACGCAGTGGCAGCCCTGGTACAACCCGCAGCAATAGCACCATGATGTAGACCCTACTGCCCACTGCAACCACTGCCCCACAGCCACAAGAGCGTGGCACAGCAACCCTGGCTCATAGCCACCAAAGCACGACACTCATGGTAGAAGGTCTAGTGCTCCTAGATCCTCTTTTCTGAGTTTCCCTGGTGCTGGTTTCAAATCTAATTCCAGATCTGGGTTAATTCCTAGATTTGCAAAAGGTCGGCCACAACAGCAGTGAGCGATCCGCTGCTCAAGCCACGTTCAGGCAAACCTCTAGAGCTTCAGATCTCGCACCCAGCAAAGCGCCCACGTGACCACCACACACCCTACCATGCCCATTGCAACTCAACTCACAGCGCCTCTATTTACACGCACAGAGAGAGATAGGCTAGGTAGAGGCAGAAAGCGGCGCAAGCATCGCGGTGAAGAAATTTGAGAAAACGAGCGGCACGGCCGCAACAAATGAACGTTCCTCTGAACCCTTTCAACATTCAGCTGAGAAATTCATCGCCATGGAGGAAGAAAATCGGAACAGTCTTAGATTATCTGTGAAGGAATCGTCAATCCCGCAAATCAGCAAAATCTTCTCGTTGGCTTTTGGCACATATGGTTAGAACTTTAAAGCAAGGCCATAGAGTATAGATGCGGCCTGACTAGCAAATGTGACCAAGATGAAACTTGTAGTCCATCACATTTAGAATATGATGGATCTTATGGGTTGCAAGTTTCTATTATCAATTTTGAGCTAAATGAGTTTTCGTGTGACTCCCACCATCTCATGTTGATATTGATATTTTTAATTTTCTATTTTAATTCACAATGTGAGTACGTGTAGCTCATTGTACACTGCATCTTGAGCTTTTCAATTTCTATTTTAATTAAATGTGTAGGTAATTGCAAGTTGCAGTGCATCATAGTTCAACATTTTTATTATGGTTCATAGAATAATGTGAATAGGTGCATTCCATAGCATGCCTAGATGTGACTCGTAGTGGGTTGCATTCTTAAATATTAAATTTTAAATTTTAATTAGGTTGCAAGGAGGTGTAACCCTTAGTGGATAGCACTGTGATGAAAAGAATAAAAAATATAAAAGAACTTACTTCATTTAACCTCACTCCTTTAACTTGCACCAAGATGCATAAGTAATACCTTGTATCTATAGATTATTCCTTGTTGTCTACCATACTTATAGTCCTTATCTCTCATCATCTGCTAGTTACCATGCCTAAGGTAAGCTATATTCATTGAACTTTTACTATTTTTAAATATAGAATTATAAATTTTGAGTTTTGTGCTTAAAATTATTTTCATCAAAGCTCATTTACATGTTCATAGTTCCACTACTATCAAGCTCTAGTTTTTAAATATTCTTTAGCTATCATTAGATATTCATGATGATGAGCTATGGTATGAATTTAAATTATTTTCATGCTCTCTAATATATCATTAGCTAGTTACATAATAAACTTTATTGAATTTTTATTTTTCCTTGAAGAAAATTTCTTATGATGCCTTTCAACAAAGCTATTAATGTATTTTAAGTTGGAATTATAGTGAGATATTTCTCTACAGTTGGTTTTATTGGAATTCTTCCTATTTATTCTTTTTATAGTTAGGATTGTATAATATTGTGGAGTTTACTTTTTCATTTTGAAATAGAAGTACTTTTTCCTTACATTTTGGAAGTTAAAAACTATTTAAATTAGGAAATATTTTGTATATATAACTTGGAAAAGAGATTTCATAGGGATTTCTAAAACTATATCTATGATGTTAAGTTTGATAGGAACAAGGACAACAATTTATCTACTAAATATTATGTTATACTAATTGTAGATAAAAATTTTAGTTTGTAACAGTTTTAATGACAACTTTACCTATGTTAAATGAGAAGCAAAACATAGTCATTTTAGGTAACTATAATACAACTTTCAAAAATACCGAAAGGTATTTGAGGAGATTTTGACATTACTATTTGAATTTTAATTCTTTTAAAATAGATTATATGCTTTGGATTTCATTACTATCTTAGCACTTATAATTATTTTAACAATACTAGTATTATTTTAGTAGCTTGTTGTTATTTTTCTTATTTAATCCATGTTCTATAAATCATATAATTTTCATCCTCACATGATTGTTATCAATATTATTCAATGATAGTCTATTGTTGTTATTACTAGTGTTTGATCTATAATTGACATTTTATGTAGTCATTTCTATTTGGATATTACTATGCTACTTTGAGAATAAAGTAAAATAAATTGGGAGTAGTAATGTTGTTGCATTTTGATTTTGTATTTTAGTTTTTATGCCTTATATTTTAATTTCATGAATTTAAGTTTATTTTATTTTTTTACATTATGTTTATGCAATGTTTGTGCTTTGTTCTGATTTCTTTTTTGAGTGCAGCAACCTACTTCTTATATGTAGCAATGCAATAATACTTGGTTGTAGGTGCAAGATTTAGCTACAGTAAATCCTATTATCTAGTAATAAACAAAAGAGTTTGAGTAGCAACACCTCCAAAGGGAGTCCATGGAATGGCTAGGGTAGAAGTGTAGAGAGGCAAAGTTTTCGGTACCCATTCAAGCACCAAGGAAGTTCAAAAATATCATGGAGCTAGTGAACTCTCCTGTTGTAGCATCACTCTAAGTTCATAACCTAGAGTTCATTATCATGGATAGAGAACCCTACTATGAGTAGGAGGTCTGCCAATTTTACTTGATGTTGAGGAAGACTTTAGCTTCTTCTTGGGCCTTCTTAGTTGATGATACTACTTACATCATTACTGAGCAGTCAATTGAGAAGTTGTTGGATATGAGGGTTGGTACCCTATACCAACATTTTATTGTAGCATCATGAGAGAGAAAGATTCAGCTGGTGGAGTCTTTTCTAGATGCACTAACGAATAAGATTAGCTAGTCCTATAAGAACCTTTTCCTAGAAATGAGGGTTCTTATCAAAGCATAGATGACAAGCATCATAAGGAGCTCATACTTTACATATGTCATGTCTTTTACAATGGTGATTTTTAATGATTTGTAGGATCTTTGTATCTTCAACTATTCTTTCATTATTTTGTCTAAGATGGAGTTGATGATGAGGAACATCAATTATGTTCCTTTTCCATCAATGATTTTAGCTTTGTACCATTACTTTAAAGTTCCTAGTTCTATCTTTCCTATCAAGAAGATCATCACTTAGGAAGAGGATCAATTTTCTAACTTGGGGTATGTCTTCTATATGTAGCACTTACCTCAAACCTGATTCTAGGAGGTTTAATGGATTCTAGATCCTCATGTCCTTGATGATGGGGGCAAGGCTACATGGTTAGCCTACTATGAGGTTTAGTAATCTAGTCATTTAGTGCAAGTTCACTCCAATTTTAATTGACCTTCCAAACACTAAATCTAGACATTATGAAATGATAATTAATTTGTTAGAAAGCAAGAAAACTAGTTATCTTCTATTTGTAGCACCTAAAAAATTTGGTGCTGGAACACCAAAAATTTCAACGTGAAATAGTTTTAACTTTGGATCCACGAGTCTCAAAAAAAGGATTTGAAGTGCCCTGGATGGTCTTATTGATCACCTAGTGAATTATAAATTTGTTACTGATGTGTTAATAAAAATTTAGAGCACATAAAAAGGTAGTTAGTGTAGTATATTTGAGTGCAAAAAATGTAGAAGAAAATGTGGCAAGCAAATGAAACTGCAAACTTGCATTAAAATAATAAAAACTTCATTGAACCAAAGTTTATAGAATGCAAGTTTTGGAATTTTAATACCAAAAATCTCAAAAGAATTCTTTGGGACTCGATATAGCTAGTAGAATATGTTTTGCAATTGGATCTACCCTTGAGTATCGTATATGATTTGCAACTTAAACTTGCTAGCCACAAGTTTTCTCTACTGGTTTGATATGTGCTAGGGGAGAAAATATTTGTTGATTCTTTGATATATGCACTACTTTGAAAGTTTCAAGTTTGGCCCAAATGCAAATATGCTAAAAGTCCTTACAATGAAATAGATCTTTATTTAAATAGGCCTTGGGTCCCTATTTTGTTGCTGGTTAAATCTACCATGATTACTAACAAATTTTTGGTAAATTCCATAGCACCTAAAAAATCTGCATGCAACATATGAGCAATTTTAGCTCATTTATATTTTCCATATGCTACCTCTATACATTACTAAGTGTATGAGACTTGAATTCCCAATGTATGGGATTAAAGCCCAAATCTTATATGTGATCTTTGTAGGTTGTACAGTGTATGGAACTACAATGCTCAATGTATGAGGCTAAAATATCAAATTTTGTAGCTTTTGAAACACTTTTAACCCCATAAAGCTAGCATACATGGATTTTTTAGCTTCCACAAGCTAAAAGATAAGGCATTTATAGCTTGTAAAGCATTTTTTAGCCTTCAAAAGATAGAGTGTATGAGATCTATAGTGTAGAGGCTACACATATCATATTTTTCATGAAAAACTAACTTAAATTTTAGTAATATAGGACCATAATGCAATACTTTTTGGGAAAATAAGGCAATTGTATCTACCTTTATTTTTTCACCAATTTACAAAGAATTTTCTCTATGGGCTATAACATGAATTTTCTTTGGGGGTGCTTCATTGGTTTCTCTTTGTTGACATTTTGACGATTGACCAAAGAGACATCAACCAAGAATATGAAACATTATGGTAGGTTCACCACCAATTCTTCCTCTCTATGCTTGATTTGATAGTTGTTGAACTATACCCAAGAGTGCTTGTGATGGTGAAATAGGATTACAATGAAATGTTATGAGTTTGGGATGAGGTAAGGCTATATTGGTTATTGTAAAATGGTCACATGGGTTAATAAAGAATTCCAAATGTTAACATCATGGCCATGCCATGGCTTTAAAATGTGAATTCATAAAAAAAGATCTTTATGCTTCAAGCTCAAATTGCTAGTTACTTGATGATGTTTTGAAGGAACCAACACTCCATCCTTGGGATTCTTTGGCCACTAGGCTCCTCCATTTTTTGTTTGGAGCCATTTGTTTTGCATTAGGCTTCATTGGTCTCTTGGCTTTCTTGGCAATTTAATTTCCCATTTTTTTAAAAGGGTGATACCTTCATTGGATTTCATTGCCAAGGCCAAATTTTATTTTTTTTCTCATTGAATGAGATGTATTACATCCAATGAACTTGATGTCAGAGCATGTGAAAGGAGATGTCACATGGTCATGGTGCATGAGTGCCAAACATAGGTCTTCATTGCTAACAAGGTAGAAAAGGCTATAGTTTGGTTATGGGGATATGATTCAAGAGAGGTAACAAAAGTGATGTGAGGTAAGAACTCTTGGAATAGTTGGATAATATAATCAAATCTCATATATAATAATCATTCAATGATTTAGTACTACAATGAATTACACCTCTGTGATAACTTCAAGCTTCATCCTACAAGCACAGCTCCAAGAGAACAAGAAAATAAGTCAAAGAATACATGTGATTATAGGAGATTGCATAAGGCCATATGAGAAAATAAGTAGAATACATGATACAATTTGGTTACAACTAGTGGAACATGAGCACTTTGTTTTGTGCTTTATAGATTCAAATTAGGTTTGCAATGTTTTGACATGTCACAAAGAGATATGAGGTGATGCAGGCTCATTTTGTATAGGCCACAAGTGTAATTTCGCTATGCCCAAATGTTGCTACTACGTAATGAGATGGTGCCTCTTCATAACAAGTGTTAATGTTATCATAGCAAGACTTAAAAGGGTAGTTGTAATTAAGACCTAAAAGTGTGCATTGTAATAATGGACGTGTCTTTTGAGATGACCTTTGAGGGTTTAACCTAAGACATTTATAGCTAGGCATTAGAGGTCATGCTAACATGGAGTTGCAGAGGCAATAAAGGCAAGTGATGGGTGTTGAGTGAAGTGGGACAAGAAGAGAACTAGCCATTCCTTCTAGCTAGTTGTAGGCCTAATTGTGGTGGTAGTACTAGATTGCCTCTCAAGGATAGATGCCAAAGGAAGAAAACCCCAAGGAACACTCTCAGAGCATGATCTATATACACTATTCCACATCAATAAAGAATACTTTCCTTTTTTCTTATGTAGTTTTCATGTTATTTTCTTTATGCTTAAAGTTGAATATTACATATATTTGACACTTGGCATATTATCTTCTTAGGAATAATGTCTAATATAATGTATATTTGATGTTTTCCATGACATCCAGAAATGGGATGTCACAATTAGTATTAGAGAAAACCATGACCAATGGGCCAATTAGAACCATGGACCAACTACAACCTAATGATTAATCATGGAGCCAAGATCTAGGGATCACCATCAGATGTGTCATATGTCCAAGGATATTAGTGATTAGGAGATCTAACTATGCCTCACTAAGGTACAACAACAACAAGAAACATTGGTAAAACACCAGTTGAAATAACTCTTACCTAGCTTGTAATGATGTTGGAAATATTAATTATTCAAAGTCATTGTTAATTTGTTCTCCAAAGGTTAGAACCATGACCTGAGTTGATTTGGTCTTGCTTGAAAATTAGTATCCTAAATACCTTACCCCTGTAAACATAGCAATACTCATATTACCTAGGACCTATGTATTTGAAAATTTAAGGTTTTTAATTTAGCCATAAGATCATCTCATTCCTACTTAACCAATAAGGGTTATTACAATGAGACACATAGGGAAACCAATGATGTTGTCATAATATTCTCCTTAGTACTTTGTTAAGGTATAGAGGATAGATCTATATCATTTGCAAAATTATATGCTATATTTTTTACATGCTTATCTAAGGGTTAATATATCAATTATAATTAAAGCTAACTTATGTTAGAAGATCTCAAGTTACCCATATGTTAGCCTAGAAATGTCAGTTCAACAAGATAGGCTATTTTGGTCATCTTAATTCCTAAAATTCCAACTTCATTTTTGAACCCTAAGAATATGTCCAATGCATAGTACTCATAAAGATGATTTTAGTGGTATAAATTTCATCTCAATTGGACTTATGGTTTGAGAGATATCGTTGTTTTAAGTTTCTTATTATGCATGAATTAAAATAATATTAAATAATTAAATTATTATTAAAAAAGTGAAATTTTAGAATTTGAAGTCAAACCTAAAATTGCCATTTACATAGACCAAACCCACATCCTATCATCAACTAAACCACCATGTCAATTGCAAAGGCAAGGTAGAATAAAATAATAATAAAAAGTTAACAAAAAAACACATGGGAGGTTGTGGGTTCAAACCCCAATTCCATAATCATTATTTATATATATATAATATAAAACATATTTTATAACAAATTTAGGGTTGTAGTCCTAACCCTATGGCTAGGATTCATAGCTGACCTATGCCATAGTGCTAGGATGGTTGCATCATTATTGTTGACCTACATTGCAACATTGGGATGGCCACATCATTGCAACTCGCTTAATGATTGCATGGGGCCTATTGTGCCTTTGCACGATAGGGTCACAAGGCCTAGCCACCCAACATCATGACTAGTCTAACGATAGTGCAAGACCTACCATGTAGCATTGTAGTTGACAATAATGATCCTACCTTGTGCCAATTGGTGCCACATTCACTACCACACAATTTTCATTAGTTAGAAAAGAGAAATATTCATTTAAATTTAGGAAAGAGAAGAAAATTGCCAAAAAAAAAAAAGAGAATTTGGCATCTTGGTAGCAATAAAGATAAGAATTCTATAATTAAGCACACTCACCCTAGAGTAGTACTAGGATGTGTGACCTCTTAGGAAGTTTCAAAAAATGTAAAAATTTTTGCAACTAAAAATGACCATAAATTGTGACTATGGAGTCTATTTTTAATGAAACAAAAGTCATTTTCTACAAATTTGAACCCTCTAGACACAATGGTAAAGTTAAATCTACCCCGTGAACCTTCAAAAATTAGTTTTCATCACTTAATGTTGAATGTTACATATATTTGATGTTTGGTATATTATCTTCTTATGCATAATGACATTTTCCATGACATTCAAGAATGAGATGTCAATGCCATTTGTCTATCCAAACCTATAAACAAAGGCCAACAACACTAAAAGAAAGCATGTTAACGTTAGATGTAATCAAGGTCATGTGAAGGATTTCACGTTTCCATGAAAGGATTTGATGATATCTTGAGCAAGCTAGGTTCTAGTGAGGAACTTGGTTTCATGCATTTTCTCCTCATCATTTTGGAAGAAAATGGGGAATCTGACCAAGAAAACCTCTATTATTTTTTTGACTTCAAGGTTAGTAGAAGTTAGGACATTTGAAAGAATTGAGGCTATATGGCCAAAGGCTTTTAGGCTCTAGGTTGAGGCATTTGAGAGCATCTTGGTTGAACAACATTACCATAAGGGTCTACTTGGTTTGAAAGGCTAGTTAAATTACTTCTTCATCTCCATAGCTTAACCCTACATGTTAACATAAGCATATCAAGTAGCATTTGCATGATAAATTTGTTAAATAATGTGAAATATTGGAATAATAGAGTAAAATAAGATGAAATAAAGTCAACAAAGTATAAAACAAGGCAAGGTAAAGTTACTACAAGGCAAATCAAGGTAAAATAAGGTAATAACAAAGAAAAATATGGCTAAATAATATTAAAACTTGGTCAAAACAAGGTAAAATAAGGTTAAAACAAAATAAAAATATGGAAAACATGGTTAAGCAAGGTCAAATAAGGCAAGCAAGGTCAAAATACCATTAATTAAATTTAATACTCATTACTCATTTTGTATTTAAGATAGGCAAAAATTTAATAAAATAAGCTAGAAATTATCAACATTAGGAAAAACATTCTACAAATTATTAAAATTAAGAAAAACAAGATTTAAATTATTAAATTAACAGGTTTTCATGGTCAAATCAATTTAGAAAAGCTAAAAATTACTATTTCCTAGAGTGTAGAGGCCGTGGTTAGTTTTAGGTCAAGTTTCAATGTATCTAATTAATTCTATCACTACTTTTTTCACAAGTAGTGTATGGAAAGAAAAATAAAGAATTCTCTTTGTTTGATTTTTATTTCCATGTTTTGAGGGAGTCTATTAGGTAGTGTATGGAACTTGGTTTATAGCATGTGAGCTAAAATAGTAATTTTTATGTTCTCAAACATATGCTACCATAGCATGTGGAACTTGGGTTTTTAGCATGTTACCTGAACAGTAATTTTTACGTATTTACACGTACAGAACTTGATTTCTTAGAGTGTAAA
This sequence comes from Gnetum montanum, assembly GCA_015680685.1. NCBI lineage: Eukaryota > Viridiplantae > Streptophyta > Gnetopsida > Gnetales > Gnetaceae > Gnetum > Gnetum montanum. Next base: position 757,460 of record MNCI01015796.1, on the reverse strand, counting down.
ATAGGAATTTTCATGGCACTGGAAACTAGATGATAGTGGCTTGACAGTTAAGTTCAACGATATCACACTAAGACTTAAGCCTGTCAATGCTATCCCAAAGCATCTCTGCAGTGAATCTGGGAAGGCATTTATGCCGTGGATGAGAGGCGATGGAGAGAACGGGTGAGTGTTGGTGCAACAGCGCAGGAGGCAAGGGAGGTGGCATAAGGGAGTGCGGTAATGGAGGTGGTGGAACTGCACGGTTGCACGTCGGCAGCGAGGCCAGAAGTGACGAGGAACGGGAGTTTGCTATGCACATAAGAGGAGAGGTCTTTCTATGGCCTACGCAGCCCTAAACGGCAAGGCAGGGAAGATGTTTTCTTCCTTTGGACTAGTGGTGGACCCTAAAAGGCCTGCACAGCAGTATGCAGGGCTGCACGAATCCACCAACGAACCCTTGTACCTATGACATTTGTTTTTTTTTTCTTTAAATATGAGTGATGGAGGCAGAGAAGGTGGCACATCGAGCAGCAGGCGGCATGAGGGTGCAGCAATGGAGCAGCGGCGACATGGCAACCGCAGGAGGGTTTCTGTTTTGGTGGCAGCGATAGGCTACCCACGAATAGGGTGCAGCGTTGAGAGGATAACAATGGCAACAGTGCTACAGTGAGGGTTTCCTGGCGCTAGCAGGACGATTGCATAATGTTGGGCCATGCACCTCATATGTCGGTGGTGACCATGGCAGTGAGTAGCCTGTGACAGTGGCGGGGGGAAGGTGGTAGGGCTGCACTGGGAAAAAAGGCAGAGCCACGATGGTCCAGACGGCAATGGCTGTTGATTGCGGTTCCATGCGCAGCGGTGACATAAGGTAGGACAGCGGACTCAACGACAGACAATAGAGTAGCAATGGTACTTCAACAGACAAAAGAAACAATGTGTAATGAAGTAGTCACAACCTTTTAACTTTATTCTTTTAAGGACATATGTTGTGCAATCTGACAGATAACTTTTGTACACTTCGCTACAACCATCATTGCCAATCTTTCCTACCTTTTGATATAACTTTTTATTTAACTTTAAAAAAAATATTTCTGCATCAGAGTGTCTCTTTGCATTGATGTTTATTTCTTTCTGAAAGCAACATTTGATCAGCACTTGTTTTTACGAGACCAAGGTACCCTCATTATTTTTAGATTGTTAACTACCACATGTACCTAATGCTTAACATAATCTTGGGTAATAGAAATGCTGCCATTGAACTTTTCCTCATCACTATGAATCAGAACACTTCCAACTATTTCTACACGGGTGAAAAGTAAAAGAAGAATAACTGATATAGTGTAGGGCCATTGGAACACGTTGGAGAAGGGGAATTTTCATCGGGCTCAAGTTTGACCCATTTTTTATGAAATTCCCCACTCTCCAAGCTACCATGGTGTCAATCCTAGCTTCCCATTCTTGTGATAAATTGTTTTGTGTTTTTAGCATTGTTAATCTTGATGTTATTTTATGTTGTAGTTTTCATTTTAATGTAAGTATATTCTAATGTTTGTTTTTGTTCATAGGTCTCTTGCAATGGTAGTGATGGCTTCAACAACATGTTCCTTCCTCCTTCCCTAGTTTGATCAAATATATAGAAGTTGATATTGTGCTATCATATCTTAGGTATTACAAATTTCAGTTGTTGCTAGTTACTTCGTTCATGAATTTAAAGACTTTGTATCATCTATATTTCGTTATAGCTTGTAACTATAGTTATTGCTATGGACATTAGGATACAGAATGTTAATTATTTTCATCATGTTCTATATTTTTCTATGTTTTACATGTTTATGTAATGATAACTATAAAGCAAGGTATATGCATGTAAGTAAAACTTGTAAATGATGCTATTAGGTAAATTGACTACAATGTTGGTATAGGGGCGAAAAGAAGAGGTCATTATATCCACTAGTTTTAGGTTTTGATGGGCCATTATGTTTCTAATTCTAGGCTTTAGCAGGCTAATTTCTTGCTAGTTTTAGGCCTTAATGGGCCATGGCCACACTTGTCTAGCAAGTATGGGATAGCCTTGAAAGAGCATATAAGGATAAAACATACAATGAGACATGATATAATTTCGTGAAGGTAAACAAATGACCATTAATAAAAGGAGGGATAAGGTGTCTACAATGTATTTGTTGCTTGATCCCTAATAAATCAAGGAGCCTCCTTTGTGTGTTCCTAATTTCACCATTCTTCTTGTTTAAAATGGTAATTAATTGATGCTTTTGTTGATTGTTTAGCATTTTAGTATTGCTATTGTTGATTGATGGGACGCGATATCGCGTCCACGATATCACATCCACCCCTGCGATACCACGTACACGATATCGTAGCCCGCCACTATGCCTATAAATAAGAGGCGTATTTCCCTATTTTAGACATCTAGACTTAGACCCCTAGCCAAACTATAGTAGTTTTACCATTCCAAAGTTAGAATAATTTCCATGTGCCTGCAGTAGGAGTCTTAAAGTGAACGGATCCTTATTCGAGCAAATTGTACATGAGCACATTTGTGTACGGTAATAAAGACAAACTTTCTGATAAACCTTGCAACATGTGGACTAATCTAAATAGGATTTAATTATTGTTAAATGTTTAAATGCTTTCCTAGATAATTAATCTCTCTCAATCCTTGACTCTCCTAGATAAGTGCACTCAGTACAACTACTTTGAGTATGTGTGTAATGCTTGGTAACCTAGTAACTAGTAGTGTTTGGTAATCCCAGTAGCATTGCACTGGTTCAGGGTGTGTGTGGCAAGTGGGAACAGATACTAGTGCTAGGAAGATTAAAACTTAGTTAGTGAATAGTTAATGAAATTTAGTCAATGAGTTCTCTTCACCTTCCCCATTAGCATAGGACATTAAAAGGATAAAAGACATAAAAATAATGTACCTCAAGCTTACTTAACCATACAACCGTGACAATACAAGTAAGTTTGGGAAGACAACGATTGATTAACCTTAAGTGTTCCATTAGGGCGCGTAAGCACTTAGTCCTTAGAGTTCAACCTGATCGCGTGTGAGACGCTCGTATTCATATGGTTGAGTGTAGGGGTACCTCACCACTCATCATTGGCGTCGTTGCCGGGGACTTAGTTGTTTGCACACTACGTAGAACATAGGAGATCATTCACATCGTTGGGACACTAGAACAAACCCTTAGGGTTGATCAAAAGAAAAATTAGAGAATGGTAAATAGCACACCAAACAAGACAAAAATGTCTTCTTCTTCGCACAAAAGCATTTCACCACCTAGGAACAACACTAGAGATAGTTGGCGGCACAACACACGTAACCAAGATCTGCCAGTTCCTCAAGAATTTTGTGTGGTATATATTCATCACGATCAATATGTACCTGACTTTACCTTTATTCTCCATCAAGACGAAAAACTGCGTTGGAGAGACTTGGAGGGTAACATATTGTTGCCTCCAAACCAAGCAGTCCCCAACATGCTCCTTCATGCTCTCGCATGAATAGGCATGTCATAGTTATACACAGAGTACGTTGCATGCGATTATGACACAAGGGACTACCAACCCACAGAAGCACAATGTCAAAGGGACTTGCGATAGGAGAGATACTATACATCGTTGAAGGGAAAAGGACCCCATAACGCTCCACCTGTCTTAAGTGAAATTAAGGATGGTGAATCTATTTCAATAGGTTCTCCACAAAACGATGTTCCCCCTCCTAATGATGGTGAGGAGGTGGTGTATCAGAACCTTCACTTCATGATTCACAATCCTGGTTCTGATCCCCACAAACACGAAGTGTTCAATGAGGGAACACAAACACATAATAAGGGTAGGTAGTCTGATCGTAATCATGGTCGGGTTCGAGACCACCGAAGAGAAGGTAGGAAACATTGTCATGGTGATGGTTCTTCTTTCTCTTCACCTTCATTGTCACATTCACCCTCTCTTTCTGTATTAGGATGCATTCATAAGGAACCTAACCATGAGGATAAGGGTAAACAAAGTGAGAAACCTCGTCGAGAGAGTCGAGAACGAGGACGAGGACATTCTAGAGAATCACGGCATAGAAGAAGGGAAAGCAGGGAACCGCGTAGACATCACAAACGCTATGAATGAAATGACCATGAAGAACCCCCTACTTGCAACCCGAAGCATGTTAGATATCACGGAGGCCATAAGAATACCCACAAGGCACCAAAAAGATAGCAGGATCAAGAGACTAGACATGAATAACATCCCACAATTTGAGGGGGGATACAACGCTGATCCTCAAAACCACTTATAGGCATTTCACGATGCATGTGCCTTGCAGAACATTAAGAACAAGTGGCAAAAATTAAAGTTGTTCCCAAGGATACTAGTAAAAGAAGTGGAAAGCTGGTATCGGTTCTTGGAATCGGAATCCATTCGAAGGTGGAGTACGATGCTAGAACTGTTTAATGATAAATATCAAATGTACTCCCGGGTGTCCAACCTACGAAAGCAAATCCAAGGATGGTAGCAAGGAAATCATGAACCCTTGGATGTTGCCATGGGCCGTTATTATGCACTGCTACATCATTGCTCGGGCCATGGTTAAGTGCAACAGGATCAACTACTCCATCTCATAGATGGGCTTAGGCATGAAACCAGGAGAACCCTTGGAACCTATGCCCAAGGGAGATTATCAGAGCTTAGGCCCCATCAAGTTCATAGATTGTTGGAGCAAGTAGCTAAGGAAGAAGGGGAGCTATGTAAGAGAGAAAGTACAGAAGAGTACAACTGCGATCCTTCCATTCGAAAAAGGGGAGTGAGATTCTGTGAGGAGGAGGAAGAGTCACCACTCGAAGAGATGGTGAATAGGAAAACCTTGCCATTCCAAAAATTAACAACAGCAGTGTCGACAAAGGTAGACCAAATGTGGGACTCCTTGGATAGTAGATTTAAAACTATCCTTAAAATCGTAGGGGAGTCTAAGGAGTGAAGTAGTGACTATGATAAAAAGAAAAAGAGGGACTTGGACCATGCACATAATAAAGGTAAGGGTAAAACGGCCATCACCAAAGAGGTTGTGGATTCTAATATGGACAATGATGGTGGATGCGAGATATGTCAGTATGACCATCCTAAGGGATGTTTCCCAGTAATCTCACATCTGCAAGAGTTTGGGAGGTATTCACTTAACCCACGACTTAACAAACGACAAGCACCTCAATGGTTACCTTATCCCCAAGGTAACCTAAGGTAGTTCCATCAACCTTTAACCTATTTGCCTAAGTGGAACTTTGCCACAACCTATTGAGCAACACCAGCAGTGGCAATACCCACAGTCATGGGGGATGCCACCACCAAGGTAACAATACCCTTATCGGCAACCAAATCCATATGGCTATTATGTGTAGCAGTCAATCTCTTCACGTGACTCTATTGGTCACATGACCCCACAACATCACTACCAACCTCGAGAGTATTATAGGACTCCTTCTCCTGGGAGAGAGAACCCACAGACATACCATCCTCCAAACCCATCCACGACTCTCACACCGATAGCTCCACTACCACTCGCTCCAGCAATGTAAGGGGAACTCCCCACTTAATTGCAGCAATGTAATGCTACGAGAGCTGTGAACCTTCAACCCACTGCTAGTTCTAACAACCATACAAAGAAAAGACCTTTCTTCAGAACCAACAGTCCAACCAAGCTCTCACAACCACAAGCGGTTGAGCCTCTAAACACTTCTCCATCAAATAAGGCTTCAAAGCTCCCTTCAAACCAAAAATAGAGCTTAACACACACAGTTATGTTAATGCATGCTGTCACTGATTGGATTAAGGAGGGCCACCTTCCCAAGAAATTCTCTGACCCCAGAAGCCCTTTAATCTATCTCCAAGTTGATGGGAATGAACCTCGCAAAGCTCTTCTGGACTCAGGTTCCGGAGTCAACTTAAGATCACAAGAGATGTATAAAGCCTGGAAGCTGCCTCCACTACAGAAGAGCAATATTGGCTTAGAGTTGGTTAACCAGTCCATCACTGTTCCCTTGGGACCTGTGGAGGACATCGTTACCATGGTGTTTGGGTGGTCATACCTAGCTGATTTCCTAGTGATACAAGTAAACAATGACAAAGGTGAATTCCCAATAATAATGGGGAGGGAATGGCTAAGTACCATAAACACATGCTTAGGAATCCATGATCTTTCCCTAGAAATATCTAAGGAAAACACTTTTGGGAAGATCGAGAAGAAGAAAGTTCCATGCATCACATACAATGATACAGAGGGTGATGGCGTATAGGAATGTTCCTCATTGCCTGCATGAAACCGGTGTGCCCAGGAAGTTAACATACAAAAGTGCATGTATGTAGCAACCACACAACAAGAAAACACCAAGTGGTTGATAGTTGATTAGGAGAGTAACTCACCAACATGCATGGAACTAACTGGGGGAACAACTTGTGCCCACATCGAAAGCATAGATATACTAGAGCAAGAGTGTCACCAACTTCCAATCCTTAACCTAAAAACATCAATTGGGGAAAGTTGGAAACTCCTAAAAAATTTAAACAATTACTCCGATAGGAGAATACTAGTTGCTATGCAATAGATCAAACCTTATCATGAATCTAGAATAGTCAATGCACATAGTACATCGGAGAGAGGACGATCTTGCTCATTATTTCAGATCTCCTCCTTCCAACTTAGTCATGTGGGGGATGGCCACCTATGCTGATCAATTGAGGCCCTCAATTCCTTTTTAAGCTTTTGTTTTACACATTTTTGTTTTACAAATTTCTTTAACTTTTCTTGTTTTGTTTTTGCAACATCATTCATACTTTTGTTGTCTAATTGTATGTTTATTTATTTTGTTAAGTTTGTCACCTAATAAGTGCTCTTGAAGATGGTATGAACTGTACTCCATTGACTGCTAATGTTTGATTTTTACCTTTGAGTTATGATGTTGATACTAAGGTATGGTTCTTTTAATATAACACGTAATGAGTCCACATCATCCATGCATCCATGAGTTTCTATGGTCTCTCTTAGCTTGGAACTGTACAGTCCCTTTCCTTAAATAATAATAACTATCAACGAATCGGTGATTGGGAATTTCTCAAACTAAGGAAGGACTCAAGGATTGAAAAGTGTGTGACTTCAAGGGAACTTGATGCATTTGTGTTGGCCATTCTCTTGGGTGCTTGGATGTTTTCTTCTTGAGTTTTCCTTACCATTCTGACACTACTCCATTATCAGGAAGCTGAGCTAATAAAAATAATAAGTCTTTGCATGGTGTGGTTCTCACGCACAAAAAAAAAAGAGAAAGAAGAAAGTAAGAATTCAAAGCACACCCCTTAGACAAAATAATTACCTGGTCTACAAGCACTAGTTATGGAACTAAACGAACATGTTCCTCTAACTAAGGCCCTTTCTTGCTTCCTATTTTCTCCTTTCTTGTTTCATTGGAATGGTGGTGACTCTTTGATGGAGGCATTCTTGTTACTTCAGGTGGATGGATTGGCCAAATTTATTAATGCGAAGTCACTAGATGTGGATTGTTTGAGGCTGGATTTGGAATGAGATATACTGAGTCACATTAACCATTAATACACAAGGGGCTGTACACCACCTTGTTCTTAAGACTCCATTCCATTCTCTTCTTTCCATCATTCTTTCTCCATTGTTCACCTCATTGCCGATTGTATCAGTAGTCTATGTTTTAGTTGATGCATTGTTTTCTTTTTGGTAAACTCTTATGGTTAAGACTTTAACTCTTGCTTTCAAATGACATTTCTAAAGCCCACGGACTCTTTGAATGTGGGAATGTCAGGACATTAAGGGCATGAGCCTACTTTGGGGAGGACCCACTGGCATTCCTATTTGGTGCATCAGTTAATTTCTTTTCCTTAAAAATTTTTGCAATCAACATTTATTTTGTTCATTTTCATCTCTAACATCCATTTCATCAGTGTTGCAGTTGTCTCTTTTTATCCATCTTTCTTATTCCTTATCTTTTTCCATTTTCTCGCTACCAGAGGTTCGCTCTTAGTCATGGGGGTCCTGGCCTAATTTTTTTTTATTTTCTCGAAACCCTTACACCTTGGGTAGTCACCAGTGTTATATCTCCAAAATCTGCATCAGCCATATCACAACTCAGCCAATGGACCTTACACCGAAGCAGGGTATCAACTGCATTGTGATTCATTTACCCTTGCTAATATAAGACTGTGTTGCGTGTGTAGATGACAATCATACACCAATGGATTGGATCTGGAGGGAACACTTGAAATGGATTGGTGTTGGAATAGTTATGCAAGGAACACTTATGGATGGACAACGAAAGGCACAATCCTAGCATTGATAGCAGCAGACTTCTTCTTTTCTCTCTCTCTTCTCTCTTCTCTCTTAGCTGCAAAATAAGGTTGGATGTCAAATGTGTATAGTGTTCACTCTGATTTTCATGAACAATAATTTTTTCATGTATTGTAATGATGATCCATTCACATGTTACCCCATTCACCATTAGTATCATTCAAGTCAATAATCCCATACCTTCCCAGTATTTTGTAAAGAACTCAAGGACGAGTTTTCATTTAGTAATGGGGGTATGATGAGCTGTGATATCGCATACGCGATATCGCATCTGCCCCTGCAATACCGTGTACGCGATATCACAACCCGTTACTATGCCTATAAATAGAGGCGACTTTCCTTGTTTTAGACATATAGACTTAGATCCTTAGCCAAACTAAAGTAGTTTTACCATTCTAGAGTTAGAATAATTTCCATGTGCCCGTAGTAGGAGTCTTAAAGTGAACGGATCTTTCTTTGAGCAAATTGTACTTGAGCACATTTGTGTACGGCAATAAAGACAAACTTTCTGATAAACCTTGCAGCATGTGGACTAAGCTGAATAGGATTTAATTATTGTTAAATGTTTAAATGATTTCCTAGATAATTAATCTCTCTCAACCCTTGACTCTCCTAGTTAAGTGCACTCAGTATGAACACTTCAAGCACATGTGTAATGCTTGGTAACCCAGTAACGAGTAGTGTTTGGTAATCCCAGCAGCATTGCACTAGTTCAGGATGTGTGCGGCAAGTGGGAATGGATACTGGTGCTAGGACAATTAGAACTTGGTTAGTGAATAGTTAATGAAAGTTAGTCAATTAGTTCTCTTCACCTTCCCATTAGCATAGGACATTAAAAAGATAAAAGACATAAAAATCATGTACCTCAAGCTTACTTAACCATACAACCATGACAATACAAGTAATTTTGGGAAGACAACGATTGATTAACCTTAAGTGTTCCATTAGGGCGCGTAAGCACTTAGTCCTTGGAGTTCGACCAAATCACACGTGAGACGCTTATATTCATATGGTTGAGTGTAGGGGCACCTCGCCACTCATCACTGACATTGTAGTTGTTCTTTTTGTTGGTAACAATCTGAGTATCAAGAGTTTCCTCTTAAAAATCCATCACTAAACCCTAGTTAATGTTGACATTGTTAATATATGGTGAACATGTGTTGTTCCTACAAATCACAATTTCACCTCCTTCATATGATAAGTGGATTTCCTAATGTATAGGAGATGAGACTACCCAAAGCTTCACTAACCATGGCCTCCCTAGAATCAAGTTGAAACCAATTATCTCTTCAACTACTAGGAAGTTGGCAAATGTTGGAAATTATTCTCTAGCTATGAAATACAAGGAGATAGAGCCTTGTATAGCTTCCCACAACCAATTAAATGACTTGAGTACTAAGGTAGTGATTTCTTAGATGTTTTTAGTTAAGCCTAGTTTCTCAACAAGATTGTATGATACTACATTTCTTGCTACCTCATCATCCAAATGAACATGATGAACCTTATACCCACCAACATGTATGGTAATGAGAAGAGGATCATATAGAACTTTTCCATTTTGTGATTTAGTCTTCATTTCATTATCATGCAAAGTGAGCATGGGTTGATACCCATTTTCTCTAAGTGAAGCTTGTGCAAGGATAGAGTGAATGAACTTTCTATTAGCAAGCATGTCTCTACTCATAGGGATAGAAGTTAATGTTTAAGCTAGCACATCTTTGTGAGTAGGTGAAATCATGACTAAGTTAGATAGGTTCAAAAACGTGTTCTTTTACTTGAGGGATAGTTTGGCTTATTCCATCATTGTAAGGAAATTATTTCCCTTGGAATATGATCTTTTAACCTTGGTGTTTTTGACCTCCTTCATCCTTCCTAGGGTTTTTGGCTCATATTTTAAAGTATGTTGCTTGGGCCCCTTGTCCATGGGTTTTGCTAGTCTTGGTGTAGGCTTTGATGGATCAAATTTTTTTCAAGCTTTTTGTTGTTAGCTACCTTCAATGGGATTAGTTTTTGATTTGGTGATAGATTGTTTTCGTCACATTTGCAATGATGGTTTCTTGTTAATTGTGGAATTATTGACCACTATAGGTAGGAATTGATCATGAGTTGTTATGAGTTTACTTGCTAAAGGTGGAGGAACCCAAATAATAAATGGTTCCTTAGCCTTAGAAGGATTGGTAATGCATTGTTTGGGTTGTGACATTGATGCCACTGAAGGTGAAACATGTATAACAAAAGTTTTTGTAGGGGTTGGAGGTGGTAATATCCTGATGATGAAGGAGGTTTTAGGATTTATGTTCTAGGGTTGAGTGCTAGTTGGTGGTACTTTGATGACAAACAATTATCTAGGAGGATCAGACCATTTTGTTTCTATGAATGAGGCTACAATATAAGAGTTGTTGTTGGTGTTTGATGAGTTAGGCTCATTCAACACTAGCTCTCCATGGTCAATCATCTTTTGGATGTCATCTTTCAGTGCTAGAAAAAAATCAATGTCATGCTAGCCATTTGATGATAATGGCAAAACCTATATAGTCTAAAGTACTTTGGTAGTTTTAGATCCTCTTTGGTCATTATTGTTAGATCTCTAGCTATGTCACAAAGATGATTATGCCTCTTACAAGATTTCTTAGATAGTTTCTTATGTTGAATACAATTATCTCTAAGTAATTAATCTAAAAGCTCAAAGGAATTCATTGGAAGCCTTATGTACTTTGATCAGTTGTTTTACTCAAAAGTTGATCTTGGTTGATTTGGAGCACAAGAGGTAGATGGTTATGATAAGTGAGAAGATATGTTGCATGGTAGATACTTTCTCATTTTCGCTTGTTTTCTGTAATTAGATACTACAATTACAATTATTTGTTCTTAGTTTTATCCTTGTCTCTCCTTGATTTTTATAGGCCACGTAGGTTAGATCATTACCAGCCTTACTTACTTCCTCATTGTTCTTAGTTTGCAAAAATTCTTAGATTAATGATCGAGGCTCTAAGTAGTAGATCTTTGACTTGATAAAGTTATTTACTACTCCCTTAGAGATAGCCAAAAGGTGAGTTTTAGAGATAGGCTTTGGAACCTCATTGAGTGTTAAATTCTATCTTTGAATGAATATTTGGATTAGTTGAACTAGTCCCTACCTTACCTTCATGAGTTGGTCTAATGTTGTATCTAGCTTCAAGTTGTATCTAAAGAAGTTGATAAATTGGTTTATTAAGTCCTCAAGGGAAGAGATGGAACCTCTAGGCAAGGTTTGATACCAAATCTAATCCCTTTTTGATAAGAGACATAGGGAAGATACACATCACAGTGTGGAACCAATCTTATAGTCACAAGCAATTAGAGTGAAAGGTAATGAGGTGTGAGTTAGGATCACCCTTATTATTGTACTTGGTGAAATTGGCAATTGGAATGCCAATGGAAAGAGTTATTTGTGGGATAGTAGGACTAATGGGATCATCTTGATAGAAGTTCATAATCTTAACCAACTAGGTGATAGAGGGTTTAAGCTTTTGCAACTCTTTAGTGAGGTCCTAAATCATTTGGAAGGCTTGATCCAAGCCTTGGGATATTCTATTAGGTTGGGGAGTTTGAATTGATGGCTGTAGAGGGAGTTGACAGGCTTGGGACCATGTGATGAGCATTAGTATTGATGGAAAAGATTAGGTGATCATGGTAGCAAGAGGGTTAAATAATGAAAATGATGTTTGAGTTAGGCCTTGAGGTATAAAGGGGATGAAGGGAGCATATGAGGCTTGTGTAGCTTGGAGTCCCAAAGAGGATCCCACTGGTATGATGAAGGAAGATGATAAGGTTAACATCATTGGTGATAGGTGCATCAAGCAAGGTTGAGTTACAAATGGCATTGATGAGAATAGTGAGGCAAGTTGGGACACAGGTTGAGCTTGATGCATAGTGATGAAAGGTGTTGGTCTAAACATGGTGGGGTATATAGGAATAGATTGGGAAATTTGATCCAAAAAGGATTTAGAAGATGTGGAGTTAGGTATGGCCACCTTTGGAGCCAACCATTGTAAGAGATTCCCTATGAAAGTGTTTGGTTCATACTCCACCTCAAAGTCATCCTATTCCCCTTGGTTTTTATCTAAGCTAATATTTTCACTCATCTTCTTTAGTTCTACTAGTTATGCCAACATATATGTACACAAATTAGTTAGTTTGATTTGGTCATAATGTGAGGGAATATACTTCTTTCCATTCTTGTGGATTATTTCAAATTGATGTTTTAATTCGAACTCTCTACAAGGGATAAGCAAGCCAACTTGAATTTTCACATAGATAAAGTTGTAATATTTATCATTTATGTTTGTGTAAATTGGTTCTAGTTCCATTTTCCTAAGGGACTATCTACACTCAACTACAACCATATCTCAAGGATTTCCTAGTTGGAGGTCATGTGTGCTATGTTGTGAGGTAAAATGGTAGAATGACAAAGAAGCATAAAAAGTGTTGGACCAAATAACTAGTCAATTGTGGTAGAGGTACTTTTTTATTAATTTAGTTTAATTAATTTTTTGATTATTTAGTTTCTTAATGTTTCAGGTAGGTTTTACGTTTCTAAGTATATGAAACTTCACAACTTGTGAAAGCAGCTTGTGGAAGCTTCAAAATATATGAAAGTTTTAGTTTATGAAACTATAATTGCAATGGAAAAAAATAGAAAATAATTTTTTAAGAAGAATTTCTAGCATATTTGGTAAATTTTAGAAAAAGTGCAAGTAGGTTGTGGCATATGTGAAAATAACTTAAGAAAATTTGCAAGTTTGCAAGTACAAAAGGAAATATGAATGGTAACTATAAAGAATTTTTAAAGCTATAGCATGTGAAACAAGAGTAGCACTGCAAACTACACTATAAGAATAGTGATGAAATTTTTTTTTATGCTAAACCAATTTTGTTTCCTGCATGCTCTAGTTTTGGGAAGCTCCAAACAATTTTTGTTTCATTACATACTCTAGCACTCAAAGATAGAAATAGAAAAACAAATCTAGAAATGGGTTTTGACAAAGAATTTAGGCATAGGCCCTTCTTCTAGTGCTAGAAAACTATAGCTCTTGAACAATTTGGTGCTAGAGATCTAAGAAATTTCAGCATAGGATAGTTTTAACTTTAGATCCACAGGTCTTAAAAAAGGATCTAAAGCACTCTAGATGGTCTTGTCAATTACCTAGGAACTTATAAATCTATTACTAGTGTGCATAATAAAAATGTAAAATGTATGAAAAGACACTTACCATGTTTGATTTGAGTATAGAGAAAATGAAAAGCAAAATGTGGCAAACAAATATAATGGCAAACTTGTATTAAAATGATGAAAATTTAAGTTTCATGAATTTAATGCCTAAGATCTCAAAGGAAATGCTTGGGACTTGATATAACCACCAAGATGTGTTTGTAGTTGGGTCTATCTGCAAGTATCCCATACGATTTGCTTTTTGAACTCTGCTCACCATTGGTTTTTTTTGCCATTGTGATCTATGTTGGGGGAGAAAATAGTTGCTAACTCTTGGGTCTTCACACTTCTCTAAAAGTATTAAGTTTGGCCCGAATGAAAATTTGCAAAAAGTCCTTACAATGAAATAGATCTTTGTTTAAGAAGGCCTTGGGGCCTTGTTTTATTACTAGTTAATTCTTTCATGATTACTAATAGATTTATGATAAATTCCATAGCACTTGATACACCTGCATGCAACATATGAGCAATTTTAACTAATTTTTGCTCTTCATATGCTGCCTCTATACATTGCCCATCGTATGAGACTAGACTTCCTAGCGTATGGGATTAAAGCCGAAATCTTATATGCTATCTTTGTAGGTTGTCCAACGTATGGAATTGCAATGCTCAATTTATAAGGCTAAGGTATCAAATTTTTTAGATTTTGAAGCACTTTTAACCTCCTCAAGTTAGCATACATGGATTTTGCAACTTCCAAAAGTTAGGAGATAAGGCATTTATAGGTTGTGAAGCATTTTTTAGCCTCCACAAGCTAGGGTGTATGAGATCTACATCACATATTTTGCATTAAAAACTTCCTTAAATTCTAGTAATATAGGGCCACAATGCAATACTTTTGGGAAAAATAAGGAAATTGTATTTTCCTTTATTTTTTTTACTAAATTACAAAGAATTTTGGCTATGGACTATAACTTGAATTTTCTTTGGGGGTGTTTCACTATTGTTCAAAGAGAAGATTATAACAGGGTTCCATAACTCACAAAAAATCAAATAACCTTACATACTCAAATTATGCTACAAAGTATGAGTCTCTACAATCACACAATGGTTATTCTAGTACAAGACACAACTGATGGAGAATCACTTCTATAACCTAAGACTAAGATCTCAATTTACAAGATACAAGAGACATCATACAAATACTTGATTAATTAAATAAAAGTTACAACAAAACTCATGCACTCTTCACATGTGATTTCTTGACATCTCATGATACCTTACTCACATCTCTTCATGATACATGCATGAAACACAATTCATATTTATGAACCAAGTAAGACAAAAATCCTAGGAAACCTTCCTCAAGCATAAATTGAAGATCCTATGCTATTTTCATTTTTTTACACCTTCTTCTAGCTATTTTTGAACTTGAAATGAAAATTTCATAAGTTTTCCTACTTTTTTGAATTATCTTTAGCCTTTCTGGGACATCTTTCTACAAAACTACTAATTCTAGGTAGACATCTCACTCCTAGCCAAAGACATCTCTAAAACTGCTAAGACGTCTCAACCATAGTGGAGACATCTAATACATCTCAACTTTTTGTAAGATGTATTAGACATATGTGAGATGTCTCAACCACTTGTAAGATGTCTAGTTTAAGACTTTTGAAAAAATTTCATGATGTCTTCCTTGAACCTAGGATGTCTACTATAAGCTCTCAACTTAATCCAGACATCTCCTATCTTCCAAGATGTCTCTCCTAAGAGCCCATATCTTAGACAAGATGATTCCATGACCTTCAATATGTCATTTTAGAATTGAAATCTATAAAAACACACATGTAGAAAAATGAACAAGGAAGTTGAAAGAGGTGTCCCTACACCAGCTCTCCCACCCTTAAAAAGGTGAACTAATGTAAATACGGGAGTAGGCGTTGAAGTGATTTCCCACTCATGAAGTTTGATCTCATGGACTCATACAACATCATTTTCAAATTGATCCTCCTAATGAATCAAGTGCTCATGCTTCTTGACTTCCTAAGCACTAGAAGCTTCCCTTCACTTGAGTGTGATTTCCTTCCTCTACATTAAAGACTTGGACTAATTAATAGCCCCCTTTAACTCATTAATGGTATGTTATATGGTATCCTCATTAATTGGTCCATGATAATGCACAAGATCTAAAATATTAAATACAATAGACATATCAACATTGTTTCATAAATCAATCGTAAAAGCCTTACCATTAACCTTGGCCTTAATTTTGAAAGGCCTCATCTTTTTAGCTTTCAACTTAGAGAAGTTAACATCTCTTAATATTTTCTTCTTCAAGTGCACCTAGACCAAGTAAAATATGAGTTTTGTTTACCCTCATTCCTCTTGAAGGCTCTCTCTTTAGCCTTATTTTCAAGATTTGATTCTACTTGTTCATGGAAATCCCTCATCTCTTGCACAAAATCAGCACTAAGTTAAGCTTTACCATCAAAGCTTTTTCATGTATTAACCATCTCAAAAAAAAATCATAATTTACCATAAATGTGCTTTTATCAATAGCAATATGAAAAGCATTACTATATGAAAACTCAACATGGCACAATAATTTTTTCCACTGATTAACTATCCATCATAAAAATATATTAATATGTTTAGCAAAGATTTATTCATCACCTCTATTCTGCCATCATATTGTAGATGATATGCACTATAAAAATTCAACATTATTCATAAAACTATTCAAAAGGATCTCTAAAAGTGACTAGTAAATTTGGAGTTTCTATCACTAATAATATTTAAAGGAATCCCATGCAACTTCACATGTTGGAAAATAAAATTTGTAACATGAGATGCATCACTTACCTTTTTGCATGAAATGAAGTTTGCCATCTTGGAAAACCTATCCACAAAAACAAAAACTACATCATTTCCACTTTTGATTTTTGGAGTACCACTCATAAAATATATACATATACTTTTCCATGGATCCTTAGGAATTGGCAAAGTCATATAACATCCATCGACTCATTTATATTATTTGAATTTTTGACAATTCAAACACTCCTTTACAAGTTCCAATGTTTTATCCCTTCCCATTTGACTTATCATGTGACTACAATGCTTTTCAAAAAGTATTTCTTTTTTCTAAAATCATAATTATGAATTGTACCTTCTCATTCTTGAATAATAGTTTATTTTGAATATGATAGTTCCTTAACTTGTATATCCTACTCATTAATGGCTCTTTGAGGCTTCTCCAAACCTATTCAAAATCATCATTATGCTCATACAAGTTAGCAACATAACCCATACCTTCCACATAAGGTAGGCTGAAATTCACCACATGTGCCCTAGATAATGCATCAACCATCACATTAACTTTCCTACTTCTATATTTTAACACAAAATTAAAATCAAGTAACTGTACAACCTAGTTCATCTGCTTTGCACTAAATGTTTTTTGAGAGTTTAACAATTGTACTACTTCTTAGTTTGTCATAAAAGTAAACTTTTTGGGCAACAAGTAATGCCTCCAATGCTTGATTACTTGAAGAATAGCATGAAAATCCTTCTCATATATGCTATATTTTTTCTTTGAATCATTCATCATTTTAGAAAAGAAATCAATAGGTCTAACTTCTTATAAAAGTACCCTACCAATGGCAAGTCCAATTGCATCCACCTCCACCTGAAAAAGATTTTGAAAATTAAGAATTTCAAGAACACATTTACTGGTAATTTTTTTCAATAACTTAAAGCTCTGTTGGGTTTCATTTTCTCACCTAAAATCTTTATTTTATTTAACAAAGTAAACATAGGTTAAGAAATGCCACTAAAATTTTCAATGAACCATTTATAAAAACTTGTTAAACCAATGAATTATCTTACCTTCCCAATAGTCTTAGGAGTTGGTCAATCCCTAATAGCATTCACCTTAATAGATTCTATCTAAATTTGGTTTTTATAAATCACATGTCCTAACTATGTGATTTTCTTCTTGAAGAAGTGACTTTCCTTCACATTAATCACTAACTATACCTCCTTCAACATAAGGCATACCATCCACAAGTGATCTAAGTGCTCTTACTCATTAGAACTATGCACCAAAATATTGTCAACAAATATAACACAACACTTACCAACATTTTCTTGAATACATCATGCATAAACCTCATGAATATAGTAGATGCATTCATGAGCCCATATGACATCACTAACTACTAAAAAAACCATATGGTATCTAATTCTAATTTGATGGTAACCACTCTTCAAATCAATTTTTTTAAAAAAATTAGCATTATTAAGAACATAAAGTATATTACCTAATCTTAGAATAGAAAACTTGTACCTCACTATTCTCCTATTCACTACCCTAAAATTAATGCACATCCTCCATTCATGGTTGTCCTTCTTTGGCACTAGCATCGATGTAACTACACAAGGTGAAATGGTTTTTCTCACGCAGCGATTTGCAAGTAAGTCCTCTACTTACCATTACAATTCAACCCTATGAGTTGATGCTGTTTGGCATGCTCTCTTATTTGTAATAGTATCATCATGAATGAAATTAATAATTACTATACATTTCTCATTTGTAACAATCCATCCAATTTCCTCTTGAACACCTTGGAAAAAGTCTCCTTCAAGCCTAGCACACATGTAGAAAGTTCAACCTATATATCATCATAATTAGAAGTAATCATTAATACAACAAAAGACCCCAAACCTGTTTTATCATGTTTTTTTAAATATATTTCCTCTCTCCTAGAAGGATTACGAAAGCATTAAGTAAGATCTACTATCTCACTCATTCAGCTATGATGGGAATCAACTCAGGGATTCCATCCAATCTAGCTACACTTCATATATTTCATACTTCATCAAATTGAGCACCATTGTCAAAATTCCAAGTTCTACCAAGAATTACATTAGCACAATATATTAGAAGTACATCATACTCCACAACATCATGATAAGCTCCAACTTTAAATTTCAAAGTACATTTTTCCCTCATCTCTTCAAAGAAATCCCTAGACAACTAATCTGGAAACTACCTTAGACAAAATAATATTTTCTTAGGCTCCTCCATCAATCAAAGCATGAATACATTTTCTATTAAGTAAACATCTAGCCCCAATCTAAAATAATATTTTTCTAGTAGGATGGTGTCATCTATTCACATTCCCCATTAATGCATAAGAATTTAATTCACAGACTTACTCAATCATGAGAGCATTAGGATTAACTCTCTGAAGAGCTTAGCTTAATTTATCCAACACCTTCATGGTTTGCACATCTTTTTTCTTGGATACCTTTTGAAGTGGACATTCACATTTCTTGTGTCTTCATTGTTCATACTTGAATCATTGAATCTTAGATCTGTTGATCCCTTAACCCTTCTCTTCTTTGCCTTGATCCTTAGATTTTTCCTTCTTATCATCCTTATTTGTATTTTTGTCATGGATGTCATCCTTATCTTTAGATTTGGATTTGAATCCCTACCCAAATTTGGATCCCTAGTCCTTATCCTTGGAAGTTTGTTTGCTCCTATTTTTGAATCTACATAGTTTCTTTTCTACCTTGAGTGTCAAATCATAAGCCTCATCAAAAGCTTATGACTCATAAGAAAAATTCCTACTGATATGCCATTTTAGAACCTTCTAGAAAGATTGAAGCCTATTCATGATCATTTCAATTAACTTTAGCTTGATGGAATAGATTATAAAATTTTATGTAGTATTCTTTGACATCCTTTGTACCTTGTCATAGGAAGTTTAACTTCATAATGATCTATTGTCTCTAATGAGATTGTTCAAATTTAATTCTTAACCTATATTTCATTATATTCCAATCTCTGATGGATTGACCATTTTATCTTTCATAACCTTGGAACTCATTTTTCCACTAAGTAGAATCCATTCCTTCTAATTTGAATTTAGCAATAGGTACCCTTAAGTTATTTGATACCTCTTTCAACTCAAAGTACTTGTTAAGTAGGTTCAGTTAACTAGAAAAAACATGAGTATCATCTATATCATTAAAACTCTTCAACTTGATGTAGAAATTCTTCTAGCATTACAAAATGCTCTAACAAGTCTTTCTTCATTCTCCTTGTCAAGCTTGCCACAAGAAGAAGTTTTCATTACTATTGGAGCTCTTGAAATTCTCATATGAGAAAGAGGATTCCCTCTCATTGGAATCCTTGATTGATGATTTCCTACACTCCCATAGGTAGATTGTCATTCCTTGTCATTCATTCCATCTCCACTAGGCTTGAAACGTCTTCATCTAAACATGAATGTTAACCATCTTCATGTATGTAGATATGGCTAGAACTAGCATTTCTATCTATTATTACACTAATTTCATCTAACTAAGTAACCATTAATTGGAAGGTAGACTTCATACCCTCCATGTCTCTATTCAGGGTTTGAACTTTTTTCATCTTAGGTGCCATTTGAAATTGATAAAAGTCTTCCAAAAAAGTGCAAGAAAAGCTAAGCTTTGATACTAATATTTAGCTAGAGTGGATTTACTCCTGTATTAATTCACCTTTTAAATACTAGATCTATATATTATGAAAAGATAATTAATTTGCTAGAAAATAAAAAAACTAGTTGTCTTCATTTATTCAAATAGAAGATTACAATAGGATTCCAAAACTCACAAAAAATAAAATAATCTCACGAAAATTATTGTTCTTAATGGAAGACACAAGCAATGAAGAATCTCTTTCATAACATGGAATTGAGATCTCAATTCACAAGACACAAGAGATACTATGCCAATACTCAACCAATGGACCAAGAGCTAAAAACACACTCATGCACTCTTTACATGTGCTTTCCTAACATTTCATGACATCTCACTCACATCTCTTCATGGTACAAGCATGAAACACAATCCACATTTATTAACTAACTAAGATAAAAATCCTAGAAAATATTTCTCAAGTGCAACTTGAAGATCTACACTTTTTCCATCTTTTTCCACCTTCTTTCGGTTGTTTTCAAACTTGGAATGATAATTTGGAAGTTTTCTTGGCTATTCAAGTCATCTATTATCTTTCCAAAATGTCTTGCTACAAAACTGGTAATTCGAAGATGATGTATTACTCTTGGCTAAAGATGTCTCAAAAACTACTGAGATGTCTTAGCCACAATGAAGACATCTTAGACACATGTGAGATATATCAACCACTTTTAAAATATCTCATCTAGGACTTATACAAAATTTTCAGGATGTCTCCTACATGCTCTCAACTTAGCCTAAACATCTCTTATATTCCAAGATGTCTCTCCTAAGAGTCTATGTATTAGACAAGGTGATTCCATGACCTTCAAGATGTCACCATGGAGCCCAAAATCTATAAAAACATACATGTAGGAGAAAATAAGGGAATTAGAAGAGGTGTCCCTACATCATAACAAGAGTTAGATTTTAACTAGTATTAAAGCCAATGTCATGACATAGTTGTTGAAGATGGAGATCCATTTGCATATGTGGTTCAAACACATAGAGTAGATGTAGTACAAACTAGCCTCTGACTTGGACTTATTAGCATGATACATCTTTGATTAGATAAGAGAGATATGATATTCTTTCAATTCAAAGGAGGTAGGTGACATATGAGATCCAGAGTTTGATGAGAAGGGGACGTCCATCCATGATTAGGGAAGACCATATTATACTACAGACTAGGTGGATGATTAGGTCATAAAAGACTTCATGAGAGTTAATGAGAGAGATCAACCTAGTGCTCCTCAACATACTTCATTAGTTGGCTCAACTTCTAGAACTTGATCCATTTTGTTTTCCAATTCATCTATCACTTCTTTTTCTTTTTGGATGACTAGTTGTTTGATTTTAGTGATATGATATATAATTTTATTTTTTTAATTTATGTGTTTTTCTATATTACCATTAATCCATACATATTATTTCACTCTTTTTTATTAATATGATAAAGAGCTAATTGATGACTATGCTAGACTATGAATTAATGCTCTAGATTTTATTAATTTCTAATAGTTTTTGTAATCTTGGAAGATAGTTGCAACTTTATGCAAGTCATAGCCACTCATCGTTAACATTTATATATTGAATGCAAGGTTATTGAATTATAGTTGCCCATGGCACACTAGATTTGATGCCAAATAGAAGAGGCCAATAGGTGCAACTAACACTATATTATAATATATATATTTACAAAATGCTATTTTCATCAATGTGATGCAATGCAACCTATAGCCCATCTTGCCTATTCAAAGTCTAGACCATAAGAAATTGAATATTTAACCATTGAATAGTCATTAGGAATGGATACTACTCATAGTTATTGTTAATAGTTTTTAATTTAATGCTAATCATGATTAGAACATGTAGTTTTTCTCTTATACAACTTTTAGTAGATAGTAACCATTAGCCAGAAGTTATTTTGATGATCAAACTAAAGTCAAATTAACATAGAATGGAAGTAGAATCAAAGTGAAAATAGCTTGGTAACTTGAAGCAGTCAACATAACATAACAAAGAGTGATTATTCTAGACAAATTTGATAGAATTATGATTTTTTATTCATGTATTAAACATTATGTTGTTACTCCTTCATTAGTTCAACAAGTAATTTTTAGCATTATTCAATATTGTACATTCTAGAAACTATGATCCTAGTAATTTAATTTGACATAATCCATGGCTCATCTAATCAATTCACCATGATATTCTATAGTGAAAGAACATTAAAGGGATAATAAACATATAGGAATGTTGTTAAGAAGAGATATTGAGATCCCAAATAGGGTAAACCTTAAACCAGCCAATAGGAAACTCTCATAAGATGATTTGGTATATGAAATTTTCATCTATTTGAGGAGTAAGAATTAGTTAAATTTATCTAAAAATGGATAAAATAATAAAAATTATGACAACCCTTCCTTTGACACCTCTTATCCCTTAGTATGGTTATGATTTAAATCTTTGATGTCTTTTTTTCTAACCTATGTCTATGCTTTATTAACCTTTTTTCTTTGGTTGACTATGCTTTTTTGGTTTGAGTTATGTGCCTTTATATTTTCTATTTAATACATTTTAATATTTTATTTTGGTTTTGGTTTTTACTTTTCTTAATATTTTTATACCCTTATTATCTTTGGATTTTCTTTTAGTTTATCATATTCACACTAATCGTTTTATTTTAGATTTTAGTTAGTAGGTATTAGGTACTCGATGGATCATTGGCACATGAGGTACTAATTTGGTTATGGAATATATTTTATTTTTGTAAATTATGATTTTTATTTTTACTTGTTACTTTTATTTTATCTTATGTTTTAGAAAGTCTCATGTTAGCCCTTCATTAGTTAGGTTTTGAACTTAGACCTTATTATTACTTGGACTTAGATATAGTGATAAGCTTACCCATAGAGAGTAAATAATAGGCCAACACTAGGTACTAGAACATGTTGGAAAAATATTTAAAAATATTTTTAGAATTAGAATTTTATAATTTTTAGTTTCTCATGAGATTACCTCTTTTTCTCTAATGTTGTCAAACCTTTGCAAGCATTTGTACCTGATAATCAATTCCATTGATAATCCATTTGCATAGTTGACATCTGAAAGATAGAACTAGAAAGGAAGATCTTACTAGATTAGAGAGCAGCTAGATCTTGATTAGTACTATCAACTAGGATCATTAGTAAGTCATATTTTTAGATTCCTTTTATTCCATAATGTTAGAGAACAATTAGTGAGTGCTTGCAGTGTGGATCTAAGTTATTTGTATGACATCTTATTCGAGTTGCAATGTACCTGGACACATTCCATGAATGACAATAAGATTGAGATTGATTCTTATTCATTGTAGCACTTTGACTTAAACTAAATTTACTTTCCATGCATATAAATGAATTCGTGGAATAAGCACAACTAGTTTTGAGTGTAAACATGTACTCACTTGGTAATCCTAGCAGCATTATTGCTTGGTTTGCCTATAGCATAATACTTGGTAATCCTAGTATTGGATATGTGGGTTCAGGACATGTACGGCAAGCTAGAAATAGACACTTATCATCTATAGGCTAGTTTAGACTTTAATTTCCATTGTTAATTAGTTTAAATAATTGATTTCTTTATTATCATTAGGAGTAGCATAAGGCTACAACAACATTAAGAATCATATGCCTCACTTTGGACTAAACCATGTGTGAGAAAGCTACCACTAGTCCAAGTGGGAAGATAGCGAATTGTGATCAAGGCATAACGATCTAGATGCCACAACTAGTCCTATTCATGAAATGCATGAATGCTTGTGATTCATATAGTTTGGTGTAGGAGGTACCTCACTGCTGATCAGTAGCACCATTGCTAGGGATGGTGTTAGTTATCTAGATTACTTATATCATACATGATCACTGTAAACACATTAACAAACTATCTGTGGAAAAATACTATGTCATACACATCATACACCAACAAAAATGACTCCTGCATAAGGAAGAGATAATGCATCATATGAAGAGAACATTCATTGGAGAACTAATGAGATATATGTTGAAGAAAATTAGAGTGAAAAACCTCATGTAGGAATTTCATATGTTCATTACCAGTCTAACTACACTCAGGGACTACATTCACCTAAGGTAGACAACCCTAGAGGAGATGAAGTAAGTCCTAGACCAAGGGAAGCCTCAAGGCCTAGGACCTCCTCAAAATATAAAAAGGATAAATCAAGGGACTATGGGGAACACCATCGAAGCCATGGAAATCCTCCCAATTCCTCATCTTTCTCTTCCTCTTCAACATCTAGTTTTGACAAAGATGAACGTAGGTATAGAGACGAAGCTTCACTATGGGGTTGAAATAAGGGTAAAAATCAAAACCATGGGAAAATTAAAGACCTTAATATGAACACAGACAAAATCACCACAATCAGGTAAATAGAAATAACAATTTTCATCATGCCATGTTTGATGATGATGAACCCTTGTTGGCCACTAAGAGCCTGATGTAGATCACAAAGGTAGTTAAGATACCCCATAAGCATTGTAAGGAAAGTTGCATAAAAAGGCTCGATATGAATAACATCCCTAAATTTTCAAGAGGTTATGATTTTGATTCACAACATCACTTACAAGCCTTTCATGATGCATGTACCTTGCAAAATATCAAAAATAAGTGGCAAAAGCTTAAGCTCTTTCCTAGGACACTAATAGATGAAGCTAAAAGTTGGTATAGATAGTTGGAACTAGGTTCCATCCACTAGTGGTCCACAATGGTAGAACCTTTCAATGAAAAATGCCAAACCCATACAAGAGTGTTAACCTAAGAAAATAAATCCAAGGATGGAAGCAAGAAAATCATGAACCCTTGGAGGTGGCCTTGGATAGATACTATTTGCTACTACATAGATGTCATAGCCATGATTTCTCTCAAAAAGAGCAACTTTTCCACATCATATATGGGCTTTGTAATGAAATAAGGAAGACCCTTGGGATGTATGCTTAAGGTCAATTATACAAATTAAAAGCCCATCAGATACAAAGGCTAATCAAGCATGTGGTGAAAAAATAAGAAGAGCTATGTAAACAAGAGAATGTAAAGGAAATAACTGGGATCCAACTCTTCAAAAGAAGAGGATCCATATCTATGATGAGGAAAAAGAGGTAGCTCTTGATGAGGTGATTTCACAACAAACCTTCCCACTACAACAATCTCTCGATGAACTTCAAGCAAGGCTAGATAGGATGTTAGAGTGGATAAATGAAAAAACTACAAATTTTAAAGCAAGTGTAGAGGAGAAGGTAACACAAAATGAAATAGGAAATCATAATAAATAGAGGAAGAAGAATCAAGAAATAGCTAGGAACACTTATCAACAACAAGGAAAAATGACTATAGAAGAAGAGGCTATAGACTCAATCATTGAAGAAGATGATGGATGTGACATCTGCCTATATGACCATCTAAAGGGGTATTGCCCAATCATGTTACATCTACATGAGTATTGGGCTTTTGCATTGAATCCAAAGTTTGTACAAAAGCAAATGCCTAGAAAATTACCTTTCTCACAAGGTAATCATAGATAGTCCTCCAACCAATCATACTATCTCAATGGGACTTATTACCAGCCTCAACACCATCATTAACCACAATGGCAAAACCCATAGTCATAACTATATGAATAATATGTTCAAAAACCTATTTCTCCAACTAGTTCTATGTCCTCTATTTTAAATCACCACTACCACTCTCCTGAATATTATCGTGGCACAACATCTTCTGAAGGATCACCACCTCACACCTCCCATCCTTCATCATATCCTCAATATTCTCATACTTTCCTCCACCATATGTCACCAACAACAACAAGGGAAGGTTTAGCACCATGACATCAATGAGAGAATGCCACTTGTGCTATGAACATACATAGAAATGATAGTGCTAGTAGATCTCCATCATAATCTCAAAAACATCCTTTCTTTAGGAAATTTCCCATGCATAAGCATAAGACTCGTGGACCTACTAACTTGTCAAAACTAGCACAATGCTAATCAAGTGCAACAAGATTCCTTTCACAACCAATGTTCTCTAATCCTATGCAAAGGCCAACATTCATTGTTACTCCAACACCTAATAGAAATGATGAATCTAGCATTGTGGAGAGACAAAAGAAGAATTCGTGCATAACTAATCATGATAAAGGATGTAGTTATGGGCCAGAAGTTTGAAATATTAACACAACCCCTATACTAACCCACAACAAAGCTAAGGAACAAGTGTGTGAGAAAAAACCAGCCTATGTAGTAGCAATTAAACCAAAAGACATCTAGTGGCTTGAAAATGAGAATATAAAATTGTTTTAAAGATGCATGGAGGTAATTGATCTACTTATTAGTTCTAAACTTAAGAAAATGTAATAATCAAAGGACTTAGACACACATATCTTACACTCTAATTATACATCTGATGAGACGCGACATGCACTGTGCCGCGATATCGCGTACGCGATATCGCGGCCGTCGTGATATCGCGTACGCGATATCGCGGCCGTCGTGATATCGCGTCTTTCCCTGCGATATCGCGTACGCGATATCGTGGTCTGCCGCCATATCTATAAATAATAGGCGGCACTCCCTTCATTTCCCAATCCTGGTTAGAAGTAGCAAAGCTCTGGCAGATTGATCACTCCAGAGTTAGAATTTTTCCCATGTGCCCGCAGTAGGAGTCCTAGAGTGAACGGTTCTTTATTCGAGCAGCTTGTAACCTGAACCCAAGTTGTGTATGGCAATAAAGACGAACTTGATTGGATAAACCTTGCAACACGTGGTTTTATTGTTGTTTATTTACTGCTTTCCTAGTGCGCACAAGTATGACTTGATTACGAGCGTCTACGGACGTGTACGGCTAATCAAGGAATCGGCTACTTGTCGCAATGCGTGAGTACGACTTGACTACGAGCATTGACTGCTTGGTAACCTAGTAGCGTATTCCAGGATTCTGCGCTTGGTAATCCCAGTGGTAGTTTAGTGTGTACGGCTAGTCAAGGAATCAGCTGCTCATCACTAGGCTAGAATGTGTGATAAGTAAGACTTAGTTACGAGCACCCACGGGTGTGTACGGCTAGCTAAGGAATCGGCTGCTTATCACACTTAAGCTAAATAGGTGCCTCAGTATGACCACTTCGAGCACTTGTGTTACGTGTGGTGATCCCAGTAACGATTAGCGTTTGGTCAGCCACCGTTGCATAGTTCAGGGTGTGTCCGGTAAGTGGGAACGGATGCTAACGCTAGTTAATTTAGACTTAGGACATTAGTTAGAGTTAGCTTAGTTTCTCAACCCTTTCCTCTCATAGCTTAGAAGATAAACTTGAAAATACCAAAAAAAATCACATACCTCAAACTTGCTTAACCATACACCGTGACACTTACAAGCGAGCCTGGGAAGACAACGAATGATTAACCCCAAGTGTTTCTTGTGGTGTTAAGGCATTTAGTCTGTGGAGTTCGACCAGATCGCACGTGCATGCTCGTATTCTTATGGTTGAGTGTAGGGGTACCTCGCCTCTCATCATTGGCGTCGTTGTCGGGGACTAAGTGTTTTCACGCCAATTGAACATAAGGGATATCACTCACATCATTGTGAGCCTAAACGAACCTTAGGGTTAATCAGTTAATTCAGAACATAAATAACGGTGAAAATTAGCACACCATTAGACATGGCTTCTTCTCATGCAATCAACTCACCTAAGGACAATACAGGAGAAAGTCAGGATCATACGCATAACCGAAATCAAGCATGTCCTCAACAATCCAAAGTCACATATACTCATCCCGATGAGTATGTGCTGGATTTTACCTTTGTTTTCCATCAAGATGAGCAACTGCGGTGGAGAGACATGAAAGGTAACATCGTGTTACCCCCAGATTGCTCTGGTCCCAACATGCTTTTCCGTGCCTTGGTACAGATTGGCATGCATGAGCTGTTCTCTGAATACGTTTTGGATGACCATGACACGAGGGATTATTGTCCCACAAATGCCCAACGTATTCGGGATGAAAGGCAGGAGAGCCAACATTCACTATTGAAGGGCAAGGTTCCCCACATCATTAGTGAAATAGGAGCCGAGGAATCCCTCACGATGGGTTTCTTAGAAAATGATGTTCCTCCTCCTCACTCTAGTGAAGAGGTTAGGCATCAGGGCCTTAGGTCAACGATACATATTCCAGGCTCTGATCCCTGTGAGTACCAGCTGTTCACGGCAGGAACTACTACTCACACTAATGATGGACTCGTTGATCGTCACAACGATCCGGGCTGAAGCAGCCGAAGAGAAGGCAAGAAACATCACCATGGTGATGGTTCACCTTCTTCTTCTCCTTCATCTCATCATTCACCCTCTCCTTCCACATCTGGGTGCAGCCACCATGAGCATAACGCGGAGAGTAAAGGTAAAAGAGATGAAATGCCTCGACAGGAAGGTCGAGAGGAGTTAGGACAAGGGCAAGGACGTAGGGAGAATAGGGAACCACCACGTAGACATCACAGGCATCATGAAAGAGATGATCATGATGAACCCCTATTCGCAACCCGAAGCATGCTTGATATTAGAGAGCCAGTTAGGATTCCCACAAGGCATTTAAAGGGTAGTAGGATCAAGCATTTGAACATAAATAATATTCCAAGTTTTGAAGGGGGATACAACGCTGATCCTCAGCATCATTTATAGGCATTCCACGATGCCTGTGCCTTGCAGAACATAGATAATGCGTGGAAAAAACTCAAGTTGTTCGCTAGGACACTCATTAAAGAAGCAGAGAGCTGGTACCAGTCCTTAGAACCGGAAACCATTAGGAGGTGGAGTACGATGCTTGAATTGTTCAACAACAAATATCAAACGTACTCCAGAGTGTCCAATTTGCGTAAGCAGATCCAAGGCTGGAAACAAGGAGCTTATGAATCCTTGGATGCTGCCATGGCCTGTTACTACACACTGCTACATCGTTGCCCGGGCCATGGGTACGCTAAACGGGATCAACTTCGCCACCTCGTGGATGGGCTACGAAATGAAACGAGAAGAACTCTTGGGACTTACGCCCAAGGGAGACTCTCCCAATTAAGAGCCCATGAAGTTGAAGTTTTGTTGGAACAAGTAGCGCAAGAAGAGGGTGAGCTACGTAAAAGAGAAAGTGCGGAGGAATACAACCGCGATCCCTCCCTTCGCAAGAAGGGAGTGAAATTCTGTGATGAGGAGGATGAGTCACCACTCGAAGAGTTGGTGAACAGGAAAACCGTGCCGATCCAAAAGTTAACAACGGAGGTATCGGCTAAGGTAGACCAAATGTGGGATTCCTTAGACTCACGAATAGAAACAGTCCTGAAAATCGTAGAGGAGTCTAAGGAT
The DNA here is from genome assembly GCA_015680685.1 of Gnetum montanum. Lineage (NCBI taxonomy): Eukaryota > Viridiplantae > Streptophyta > Gnetopsida > Gnetales > Gnetaceae > Gnetum > Gnetum montanum. The sequence continues at coordinate 728,015 of MNCI01015796.1, read as the reverse complement.
GAGCAAAGTAGTGACAAAGGAAAAGTCAAGCGGAGAAACTTTAACCCTGCACATAACAAGGGTAAGGGAAAGATCTTTAACTCCGATGAGGCTGAAAATTCTGATTCAGAAAATGATGGTGGATGTGAGGTCTATGGGATGTTGTCCAATTATCTCACATCTGCAGGAGTCTGGGGTGTATGCATTAAATCCAAGACTTAATCAATGGCAAACACCCCGAAGGTTACCTTATCCACAAGGTAACCCAAGGTAGTTCCACCAACCCTTAACGTATTATCCAAGTGGAACGCCTCCGCAGCCCATTGGACAACACCAGCAATGGCAATACCCACAGTCATGGGGGATGCCACCGCCAACACATCAATACCCTTACCGGCAGCCTGATCCTTACGGTTATTATGTGCAGCAGCTGGTTTCTCCAGGTGACTCTATGAGTCACACTACCCCCCAACGTCACTACCAAGCTCGGGAGTACTTCAGAAGGACTCCTTCTCCTCCGGGAGACATCTCACATTCCGTCCATCCTCTAACTCCACCCGCACCTCTTCCTCAAGTAGTTCCCATAACACCTCCTGCTCCAACAATGCAAGGGGAATTGCCTACCCAACCGCAGCAACGTCACGCCGCGAGAGCTGTAAATATTCAGAGTGTAAATATCCAACTGGGTACTAGTTCTGGCGATAACTGTACAAAAAAGAGACCTTTTTTCAGAACTAAGAGCCCAGACAAACTCTCGCAACAACAAGCGGACGGGTACATGTATAGGCCTCTAACTACTAACGCTTCGGAGCACCCTTCAGTCCAAGGGAGTGTAACGCATACGGTTATGTTAACACATACCGTAACTGACTGGATCAAGGTAGGCCACCTTCCCAGGAAACTAACTGATCCTGGGAGTCCCTTTATTTATTTGCAGATCGCTGGGAATGCACCACATCGAGCTCTTCTTGACTCAGGTTCCGGAGTCAACTTAATTTCGCGAAAGATGTATCACGCCTGGAACCTGCCCCAACTTAAGAAGAGCAACATCCAACTAGAGCTGGCAGACCAGTCCATCACTATTCCCTTGGGATTAGTGGAGGACGTTATTACCACTGTGTGTGGTTGGTCCTACCCAGCGGATTTCCTAGTGATCGATGTTAACAACAACGAAGGGGACTTCCCAATTATAATGGGAAGGGCATGGCTAAGTACAGTAGACGCATGCCTTAGGATCCGTGATCTTTCCTCAGAAATCTCTAAGATTAACATATGTGGAAAGATCGAGAAGAGGGTAGTTCCATGCATCACATACAGTGATTCATCGGGTGATGACATGGAGGAAATGTCTCCATGTCACAGGTGTGCCCAGGAAACTCTGCAACAAAGATGCCTGTATGTAGCAACCACACAAGAAGTAATAGACACCCCGTGGTTGACAGCTTCTCATAGGGGCAAACAAATATGCATGGAACGAACTGAGGAAACTCATGCCAACAACTGTGGCATAGATACATTAGAACGTGAGCGTCGCCAACTTCCACCCCTGAATTTAAGGTCATCAATCGGGAGAATTTGGGCACTT